>PVKS010023263.1:0-32594 GCA_004027875.1 Aplodontia rufa
AGCTTATTTATTTGGGATCTCTCTTCATTTTTAATGTGGGCACTCAATGCTATGAATTTTCCCCTTAGGAAAGCTTTCATGCTGTCCCAAAGGTTTCGATATGTTGTGTCTTCATTTTCATTCTCTTCCAAGAATTTGTGGATTTCTTCTTTCATGTCTTCTTGGATCCAATCTTCATTTAATAGGGTATTATTCAATCAAAGGAAGCCAATTATATGAAAACAATGTTATAGGGCTGGAGTGGTGGCTCAGCAGTTATGGTGCTAGCCTGGCATGCACAAGAATTCGGGGTTTAAACCCCAGCATCATGAACACAATGAAGTGTCAGAACAACAAAAGCCAAGTGAAAAACTAAATAAAACTGATTCTCTCTTTCTCTCTCACTGTCCCTCTCTCTCTTTAAAAAAAAAATAAAAAGAAAGAAAAGAATGTTATAGCCAAGTGTTCATGGATTCATGTCAGAAAGCAATAAGAGACCAGGAATATGAAATACGCTTCCTTCAGACACAAATTCTCTCTGTTATTCTTGTAATTAAGAATTACTATTCCAGTCAAATTTGCAGATAGGATTCAGGAATTACATAATTTTTGCTTTGTCAAACTATTTATATGCTTTATAAGGGAAAGGTTATTGGAGACAGAAGAAAAGTTTCTGTGCAATAAAAATCATTTACACTGTGAAAAAATGTTGGGTTTTGTATCTTGAATACTTTAAATTTGTATAGTCTTGCCAAGAAGAAAAAACATATTCCACAGAGTACTTGAGAAGGTGGTCTTGAGGCATTAGAGTTTACTAGTATGATTTTATTAGGTCTACGAAGTTGGACAAATTGGACCATTATTATTCAATCCAGCTGGATTAAGCTCAGCTCCAGAGGTGTCAGAATTAAGATCCATAGAGGACTGAAAGTACTTAGCTCTAAGTACCACTAGAGGGCTCTGTGAAAGCTAGAGGGGAGCTATGGGACCATAAGCTCCCTGGAACTGGGGGTCGAGCTTGGGAAGGAAGACAGTTAATATGAAAGACATTAGGTTGTGAGTAAATAGAAATGAAAAGGGTTTACAATTCATTGTCCACCATCTCGCATGGTAGGATTGTTCTTCCTGGCTCCTTTGTAAGTGGATAGAGCCAAATGATTAGTGCTGGCCAATGGATTGTCAGTAAGAGTGATGTCAATCTCTTCTAGCCCAAGAATCCCAAGCATTTAATTTAATTGTTGGTGCCACATCCCCCAGAGTATGTATATACATACATTATATATATATATATAACCAGTACCAGGGATTGAACCCAGGGGTGCTTAATCACTTAGCCACATTCCCATCCTTTTTATTTGTTATTTTGAGACAGGCTCTCCCTAAGTTACTTAGGGCCTCACTAAATTGCTAAGGCTGGCTTTGAATTTGGGATCCTTCCCAAGCTGCAGGGATTACAGGTGTGTGCCACTGTGCCCAGCTTCTCTTTCTCTTTGACCAACAGTATTCAAGATGGTACTTATTCTGTCAACCTGGGACCCTGAGTCACTAGAATGGGCAGAGACCTGTCCCACAAAGGACATGTAAGATCATTGAGAAATAAATGTCATCTTAAATTACAGATATTTGGGAATTATTGATTACTATAGCATGAACTAATTAAACAACAAACTTGTTTAAATTCATTGAGAGCCAGGAGAGGTCACATTCAAGGAGCAAGTTTTCAGAATCCAGGACCGTCCAGTGTTACTTTATTTTGGTATTCCACAAAGCACTTTTCAGAATGCTTAATATCTAGCAAGTGCTTGATATGCTTTAAAATGTAATTCAATTTCTTGAATTATTTACTCACTCCACAAATGTGTATTGAGTCCTTAATATGAGCTAGGCATACAAATGGACAAAAAAAATTGATGCCTTCATGAAGCTTACATTCTAGTGGGGGAGATAAACAATAAACATGGAAAATTTATATATATATAGTATGTTAGAAGATATGTGCTGAAGGGAAACAGCAGAAATGGAAAGTAAGCATTGAGTATTTATATACATATTAAAGTTTGAGAAGCTGTGCTTTAAATGGAATAATATTTCTTATAATAATTCTCTGCAGAATAATGAAGAGGTAACTGACAGACCCCAAACCAGTTTTTTTTTTTTTTTTTGGCGGGGGAGGGGGGCGGGGAAGCAGAGAAAGATTCCAGGCCAGTTGTTTCTGGGAGGTTTGGAGCCAAATGCTAACATTACACAGGTACAAACTCACAATAAAATCATAGCACTTCCTAGGAAGTTTTCCTCTTATTCTTTAGATGTGTGTGTGGGTGTATACATGTGTGTGCCTGAATGCACATCTGTAATGATGTGCAATCAGAGGAAGGCAACTAACCTTGTTATTTTTTTAATATGCCTATTAGGCACCATGATGAAGCAATGAAAATAAACCTTAGATCACAAAAAAGAACTATCAGAAAAATTACGTTTGCATTTAATCTAATTAAATTAGATTTTATAACCCCAAAATGTTTTTATGACTTTTTAAATTAGAAGTAAAATAAACTTTTAAAGTCTTTATGCTTCATAGTACTTAATCATTATTGAGCCTCTCTTGCTGTTATACCTAGAGCCCAGTTTCACATCCTCTAGGCCTCAGATCTGATTCCATCCATGGCAAATAAAAGTCCCTTCAGGCTTCTACACTCTTTGCACTGACCATATTTCATATGAAATAAGGCAGAATTCTGCCTTATTTCTCTCGCTTCCTACCTGAGGATTCTCTGATGATTTGTTGTTAGTATCCATAGGTATCTGCTCAGCACTTAACATACACTCAAACCAACTCATAGTGGGTAGGAGCAGATTAATAAATGTGTCTCCCTAAGCTAGGTGCAGTGGCATATGCCTATAATCCCAGCAGTTGTGGAGGCTGAGACAGGAGAATCCCAAGTTCAAAGCCATCCTCAGCAACTTAATGAAGCCCCTAAGCAAATTAGTGAGACCTTGTCTCAAAATAAAAAATGGGCTGGGGATGTGGCTCACTAAGTGCCCCTGGGTTCAATTTCTACTACCAAAAAAACAACAACAAAAAAACAAAACTTCACTTTTGTCCTAATCTCTAGGATGGACAGTTTTTGTTTTTTTTCTTAAAGAAAGAAGGAGAGTGAGAGAATCAATTTTTATTGAGGTTTTCATGTGGCTTTCATTGCTCTGACACTTAGTTGTGTACCTGGGTGCTGGGATTTGAACCTGTGTACTCATGCATGCCGGGCAAGAGCCATAACCACCAAGCCACCGCTCCAGCCCCTTTGATGGGCAGTTTTAATTTGAGTTCATGTAAGCAACCAACTCAATAATACAACCTTCACCTCATTTCTTATCCCGTACTCTTACTTTGTGGGATTACTTCCTAAATAAATCACCTGCATCCAAGTTCTTAAGCTGTGATTTCAAGGAAAAATAAGCAAAGATATTTTCCCTTCCAACTGAGTTATGTAAATGGTCCCATGGGTCTTATCAAGAAAAACGTAAGTGAAGAACTCCCTAGATTTTGGTCCATATGGACCACCACTGAGATATTCATTACCCAAGCCTAGTAGTCCCCTGGAAGTATGCAGTTGCTGAATGAGATTAGAATAGATAGTAAAGTGGTCAGGTGGGCCCAATTTAACTACACCTCGAAGCTAACTAGCACAGAGATTAATGGGCATCCTCGAGGCTTTTAAAAGCCAAAGACCATGAGGCTCCCCTGTGGGATCAACTTCTTTTTCCCAGAGGTGGTAAAACTGGAAAATGGGAGTAAACACAAATGGGAAGTAGCAAAGATTTAGTATCTTTTCAATGCCTGTTTTGCATAGATTTTGATCAATGACTTCACTATTTCTTCTCGATGCCTGATTTAACCAATGATTCTGGTGCTCATTTTCACATAAATCTTAGATGATGCTCACACCCAAAACCAATATAAACCCTGGGCTAGCACACCAAAACAGGTATTGTGCTCTCAGGTCCCTGTCGACATTGAGAAAGTTCTATCTCTTCCCTAAACAAATCATACTCCTTTTACTTTTTCCTTCCAGGACTGTCTGTAGATTTTATTTTTTAAATTTGTGGGGCAAGAACCCAGAAGAAAATTGGTGTCGAGTTACTGGGCTTTGCTGAGACGCCGAGAGCTGCAACCAACCATGCTCAACAGTAGTGGAAAATCCAGCTTTAACTGGATAGAGCTGCTAACACTACAGCAGGTTATTTCTGCTGCAGAGATCTGCAGGCAGCCCAAACTCTCATCTTTAGCTGGGTAAAGCTGCTAACATTAAAAACAAGTTATTTTGGCTGCAGAAATCTGCAACCAGTCCAAACTTCATTTGTCAGTGGAAACGGAGAATCCCACTTCATCTCGAAACTCCTGCTTCATTGCCATATCACCTTTTTTTGGGCAGGACCGCTAGCAGTGTTAGCAGTCAGTTTCCCTTATGGACCACTCACCTGTGAAAAACCAGCCACCAGAAGTTCAGTAGAACCCATTCTCAGGGAAACTCCTTCATCTCTTTCATAAACAACAAATCCATTTTCTTTCTATTCGTGTTTCTTTCTCTGTAAGGATGCCCACCTTCTTCCCTGTGCCCTCCACTTCCCCAACACAATCTTCTTGGTAAGTTGAAGTTTTGATAAGAACAGAAAGACACAGAAAAACTTTGTTTTTGAACAGCTGCTTTTCTCCTTATAAATAACCCCCAAGGAAAGGTTACACAGAGGACCTTCTTGGAAAATACAGAAGGAAAAAATACAAAGGAAAAATCTCCACAAGAATTAAAATTGCAAAAAAAAAAATCCCTACATTCCTTTTTATCGCATTTACACGTCACACTGACTACCTGAAGTAGATCTTATTATTCCCCATTAAAAATGAACAAATCATAGCTTAAAAAATTTGTTACCAAAGCTCAAATTTGAACGTAACTCTTTTTCACAGTTAATACTATGTAATCAGTATGGATAGCTTCATTTTGATTCTTGGCCTTCCATCTTGAATTTGCTTCCTTTATCAAGAGAAGAATCTTGCTTATTCAATGTTCTTCCATTTGTTAGTGGAATCTTCTTATATACTTTGGTCTTAAGAACTAATAAAAAATATTTCAATAAATCAACTAATGTTGCTTTGGATATATCTTGAAACAGAAATGTAAGGAGGAAAGTACATTCCACTCTGGGCCAGCCATGGAATTTCTGCTATTGCCATTCACTTCAGGTGACAAACAGAACCTGAAGCCTTTCTCACAGGTGGTAGAAGATTCCCTATAGGCATAGGTTTTAGCAGCTGGAAAAATACAATTTTTTGAGCTTTCAGATCTTCTCTGGTTTGGAGTGGATTTAACAGACAGTAAGCACTATGGCTAGTTGAAACCTCCCACCTCAGCAGCAGTGGAATCAGATACCACTAACCTTTCAGTGCAGGCTCTGTTCTAAGCTATATGGCTGATGAAGCCGCTGTGTGCTGTGTTGGGAGGATCCAGGTAGGACTTCTGCTAGCTCTGAACTCCAAGTCACATAGATAGGTTCTGGATGATCTCTGTGGAGATGAGGACATGTATCAAGCTCAGGAACCAGCTGCCTTTACTAAACCATTGCTTTCCATTCCCCATGTTTTACACTGGTAGTACAAAAAATACATTGCTGTTATACAAATTTCAAACCATACAGAAGTATATAGAATAAAAGTGAAAGTCTCCCTAACCTCAAACACATTCCCCTACTAACAGATTAGTACATACACTACACATTTTCCTGCGTATATTCTTTTTTATTTTGGTATTAGGGACTGAATCCAGGGGTGCTGTACCACTGAGTTACATTCCAAGCCCTTTTTATGTTTTATTTTCAGACAGTCTCACTAAGTTGCCAAATGTTGGCCTTGAACTAGTGATCCTCCTTTCTCAGCCTCTGGAGTTGCTTGGATCTGCATATGTTCATGTGTGTGTGTGTGTGTGTGTGTGTGTGTGTGTGTGTGTTTCACACAAAATGGAATCAAATCCATGATAAGCACTTCTCACTTTTGAGTGATAATTGGTGAATTGTTAATGAAGATTATGGACTCATAGTCTTAACTGGAGAAAAGTTGGTAATTCTTTTTCTTTTTCTCTTTTCATTTTTATCTTTCTTCATCTCCCTCAGCACTGGTAGTGCAAAAATACATTGCTGTTATAAAAAATATACTTTCATGACTTCTCCAAAACTTTGACTCTGTTCTCAAACCCTGAATCCTTCACTTACAACCAATGGCTTCGCTCAGAAATAGAGATCATCAGTTTTGAATAACTTTATCAATTACTCTTTACCTCCCTCTTTAACTGCAAGCTCATCTCACATTCATTCTCTTCCAGACTCTCCCTCCTTTTCCTTGTCTTCCACTGTACTTTTGCTGGTTCATCATTTTCTCCATTAAAAAAAATAAAAGCATCTTAGGAGTATGAGACAGGAGGATCGCAAGTTCAAAGTCAGCCTCAGCAACTTAGCCAGGCCCTAAGCAACTTAGTGAGATGCTGTCTCAAAATTAAAAAAAAAAAAATAGGGTTGGGGATGTGGCTCAGTGGTTGAACATCCCTGAGTTCAATCCTTGGTTTAAAAAATAAATAAAAAGAAGCTTCGGGCTTCGTTGTTAGCGGGTGCTGCTGCTAAACAGAAAAATCACTACATATGTGGCAGGGATTTTGCGCTTAGTAGTTCAGAGGCCCCCAGGCAGGCTACAGACTATGATAAAAGGCGTGGAGTCTCTCATTGGTACAGAGTGGATTCATTACAAATTTACCAAATCAAGAATTCCAAATGAAGTATTTCAGCCTTCACCTGCAGATCATGAAAAATATGGTGGGGATCCACAGCACCCTCATAAACAGCACATTGTTACCAGAATAAAAAGTACAAAAAGACATCCATATTGGGAAAAAGATATAATAAAGATGCTTGGATTAGAAAAAGCTCACATCCCTCAAGTTCACAAGAATATCCCTTCCATGAATACAAAAACTGAAGTGGTTAAACATTTAATAAGAATCAAGCCCCTAAAGCTGCCACAAAAACTTCCAACAGAAGAGAACATTTCAACCACATGCCTCAAGAGCACTGGGGAATTAGTAGTACAGTGGCATCAAAGTTTGTGGAATAGGAAGCAGTTAAGTCCTGACACTACCACAGCTTCAGATTAAAAAGTGCAAATCATTTTTATTTAAAGTTAGAAAATGTTTTCATCAAAATCTTTAAAATGTGAAAAAATACGCAAACACTGAGTGAACAACACAAACTTCACAATGTTGCACTAAGTTGCTATGTAAATCAAGTCAACATTTTAAAAATAAATCAGAACTCTAATAAACTTTTTAAGAAAACAAAAAGAACCTAATGAATATAGACATTTTTATATTATTTCTTAATTTTATATTAATTCTTTTTTATTACTAACCACAATGTATTGGACATCTCCAAACCATACACCTATGGTACACATGTCCCAGATTACACAGGAAACCTGCCACCTGTTAGAATCCAGCTGACAGTAAGAACCACATCTCAGACTTCTACCTCATCTAAATCCTTCATTCTGAGCCCTACAGTTGTATTGCTATTGACTTAGCACACACCAAATTCTTATAATAGTTGGAATTTTCTTTACATCTATTCCATCTCTGTGGGTTTGATTTAATAACCAATTTTTATATAATAATACCTGGTATTTATGTCCCAGTATAAAGATTAAACATATTAACATTTTTTGGTATCTGACCTTTTATTGTTCAAAACAGTTTGACTATGTCATCAAATTCTATATAATCCTGAAGGGTGTTTTATTTATATTGCTCTAACTTGTAGGTTAACATGGAAATAATTTCAGATGGTTAGAGGACCACACTTTGAGCAGTAGAGCTCTTATGTTTCTCTATGATTTAGAATGGTTTGGTTTTATTTATTTATTTATTTTAAAAGAGAGAGAGAGAGACAGTGAGAAAGAGAGAATCAGTTTTACTCAGTCTTTCATATGGCTTTCATTGCTCCAACACTTCATTGTGTATGTGGTGCAGGGGTTTGAACCCATGTCCTCGTGCATGCTAGGCAAGCACCAGAACCACTGAGCCACTGCTTCAGCGGTGTTTTTGTATTTAAAGAAAGAGAGAGACAGTAAACAGAGAGAAAGAAAAAGAAAATCAATTTTATATAGCTTTCCATGTGGTCTTCATTGCTCTGACACTTCGTTGTGTAGAGGTGCTGGGGTTCAAACCCATGTCCTCACACATGCCAGGAAAGCGCCATAACTGCTGAGCCACCACTCCAGCCCCAATGGTTTGATTTTAAATATAAGATTTTTAAATTTTAGTTTTTAAAAAACTTTTCTTTTGTTAAACTACCTTTCTAACTCTTGGTTTCATTAATTTGTAGGGTTTTTTCCCTTTTCAAAATGTAATAAATCTATCCCATTCATGTCAGGATCCTGGCAGGAAACAAAAAACATATTTAGAAAGTGTTATGAATGAGAGCATCCTGAATGGAATATTTGACAGAGATGTAGGCAAAGTTAAAAGAAAATAAAAAGTATATGGTCTAGTGGCAATTATATGTTTTTTTCACCTTTAGGAGTAAAGGGGATATGGGAGAGAATGAGCATATGGAAAGTTTATAGTATGGAAGTGGGGTTCCCTTACAAGAAATATGATTACAGGGGCTGAAGTGGTGGCTCAGCAGTTGGAGCACTTGCCTGGCATGTGCAAGGACCCGGGTTTGTACCCCTGCATCATATACACAACAAAGTGTCGGAGCAATGAGAGCCACATGAAAAACTAAATAAAATTGATAGAATTCTGCCAGTAATCAAATTACAGCAGAGTGGAGAGATGGGGAATAAATATCCTAGCTCTCTTTCCAGTTTCTTGTTGACATCTTTCTTTGACCAATCCAACACAAACCAGAGAGCAAAGGAAACTGAATTATGCCATCTGTAGATGTCAAGAGGAAGGAACTCAATGGAGAACAATCAGCACATAATGATACTCATAGCCTCTCACATTTCTGCATGTCTTGGGAGTTGATGTTCTGCACTTTTTTTTTAAATGTTTGTGTAGTGAACAGCCTTGGCATATAGAGATAATTTCTCCCTCTGCTACAAAGGGTAGACATGGTTACTGTCCAAAACAAAAAGATAATGTCCTCCTTTGGAGCAAAAACTGTCAGGATTACTGTATGTGAAAGATTCCAGTACTCTAAGCTTAGATTTCTCTCCTATAACACAGTCCACACAGTGTGTAGCTGTCATTCATCCTCTGTGCATCATCCTAGGGGAAGTGGGGCGTGGGAACCAGTAAAAACAAATGCTGATACTCAGACTACTATGATTGTGGTTAATAATAAACATTTTTTCTCTGATTCAGGACTTTCATATCTTTTACCAAGATCCATGAAAATATAGAAGGCTAGCTTGTTTGCTTTATTCATTCATAGGTCTTGACAATTCATAAAAAAAGAGAAAGTAAAACAAAACATAACAAAACAACCATATTTATGACCATTAGAAGTGGATCTCATGCCAATTCCTCACTCTGAAAATTGGTGAATTGAAAGACTTGAGAGAGAGAGAAAATTAAGTACTCCTTCTGGGTGTGGTGGCACACACCTGTAATCCCAGTGATTTGGGAGGCTGAGGCAGGAGGATCTCAAGTTCAAAGCCAGCCTCAGCAACTTAGCCAGGCCCTAAGTAACTTAGCAAGACCCTATCTCAAAATAAAAAAAACAAAAAGAACTGGGGATGTGGCTCAATGGTCAAGTGCTGTTGGGTTCAATTCCCAGTGCCAAAAAAAATAATAATAATAATCCTTGACAGTGACCAAGTAGCTTTAAATAATAGGGCAGGGGAGCTCTTCTTTATAGAGGAACGCCATCTTATATAAAAAAAATTATGGAATTAAGGAAATAATCCCCCTTTTCCTACTCCTGATGAAATAACTGATTCAGGCAAAGACAATCTGCAGTTTGTCAAAGTATCACCCCAAAGGTAAAGTTTTGGTCTCAAGTAGAAATCAAAATGGTGGGATCAGGCAGTTACCGCTTAGTAATTGTTGGACAACTAAACATTATGCATATTTTGATATAATGCAGTAAAGTATATATCCCTTAGAAAAGATTCTTGGTCTAATTTTCCTTTATAATTAATATTTTTATACATTATACTTTTTAAAAACTTATTGAAAATTGACCATATGTTTTCTTCTAGGAGTTGCACAGAGAAACTGGGCCATTTTCAAAAAGAACTAAAATGATGGAAACTATAACTACTTGGGTTCAAGATTGATTCTAAAGCTGAAGAAATCAAGGCAGTAGGGTATTGGAGTAAGGACAGACAGATTACTGGAACAGAATAGAAAGTTTAGAAATAGAAACTTATACACATACACACACACACAAGTTCGTTGATATTCAACAAAGGAGCCAAGATAATTCAGTGGGTGGAAATTGGAGCAACTGTAAATATATATCAAAAAGAAATTAATCTCAGAGCATGTTAGGCCAGCTGATGATGCTGCAAAGTGGAGACATTCCCCCATTGTTAATGAGCTTGCGGAGCATCTGCAGGCTGGGATCTTAAAGATAGTCATAATGGTTAAAAATGGTGACAATGAAAAAATGGCTGCTCTGCAGGCCAAAAATCTGTCATCAAATCAAGATTAAACCACCTAACAGGGGCTGGAGTGGTGGCTCAGCGGTTTCAGCGCTTGCCTGGCAAGCATGACGACCTGGGTTCAAACCCCAGCACCACATACATAACTGAATGTTGGAGCAACGAAGGCCATGTGAAGGACTAAATAAAGTTGTGTCTCTCTTTCTCTGTCTTTCTCACTGTCCCTCTCTCTTAAAAAAAAAAAATAAAACACCTAACAAAAGACTTTAACGTAAGTGAAAGCATTAAGCAAATCTAGGGCAGAACTCATGCACATCAGTGAAGATAAAACTGAAATCAGAAGATCTCCAAGCAAATACACCCCAAAGTGACAGATTAGTACAAAAATGGTGTAAAAAACGTCTGTTTATATTAAAGGCCTCCCAACCAATGCAACCCTAGATGACATAACAGAATGGCTAGAAGATAAAGTTCAAGTACTAAATATTCTGATAAGAAGAACATTGTGCAAAGCATTTAAGGGCTGGATATTTGCTGAGGTTGATGGCACTGAATCTGCCAAGACGTTTGTAAAGACCTCTAGTGAAAAGTACAGAGACACAGATCTGTTGATACTTTTTTTTTCAAGAGAGACAATGAGAGTGAGAAAAAAAGAATCAATTTCAGTTTTTCATGTGACTTTCATTCCTCTGACATTTTGTTGTATATGTGGTGCTGAGATATGTCACATGTCAAGGAAGCCACAATCACTGAACCACTGCTCCAGCCCAGTTAATAGCTTTTTAATATTAGAATTTCATAACTTTTGCTTATATATTTGATGTTTTCAATCCATTGCAGGCATTACTCTTTTTTATTCAAATTATCCCATTTTGGGCCAGTTGGAATCATTGTGGCAATTTTTTTTCTGTAATTTTTGGTTGTTTTGGATTATCCTCATAAAAATGCCTGGTATGTTCAATTTAATTCCATCCTCATTTGACTTTAAATTTCTCAGTTCTTGGAAGAAATTTGCCACTTATCTTGAATTTCCCTTACTTCATGAACACCTTAATTATTGAGCCATCCATGAAAACATTCTTAAGACAGCCTCTTCACCAGTACAAAGCCAGTTTTAATCACAAAAGTTAATAAAATCGTTCAACTCTAACCAAATCTGCAAGTCCAGTCTAGAAATTTGGGACATTATGTACTTTCTTTAGCCAGTGGGGGGGGGGGGGGAGAAAGCTGGGTACAGAGGAGGATGACAATGCAAAAATCTAAATAGAAATGTTCAGCTAAACAGGAAATAAGAATTTAAATCAGTTTATATTTTTCTGAAGTAAAAAAATAATAAATAATTTTCCTAAAATAGATTCAGTTGAGCCCCTACTATTAAAATGATGACTACCACTACAGCATGTGGGGACAACAAAAGAACCCATGTATTTTGATACATGGGTCCTGGGATTCTACTTCTTGGGGAAACCATTTTTTCTTCCAGAAGAGTTAGCAGTCTTTTGATCTGCATTAATACTGTTGGTTGGGGCTGGAGCGGTGGCTCAGCGGTTTCGGCACTTGCCTGGCAAGCATGAGGACCCGGGTTCGAACCCCAACACCCCGTACACAACTAAGTGTTGGAGCAACTAAGGCCATGTGAAAAACTAAATAAAGTTGTTTCTCTCTTTCCTGTCTCTCTCACTGTCCCTCTCTCTTTAAAAAAAAAAATACTGTTGGTTTTGGTTTTGGTTTTAATTCTTTTAGAGGTAGGTAAAGCGATAAATAGCAACACCTCCAACCAGATAACTAGGCCACAGCTTGGGAGATTTCTTAGGCTTCTCCTTTCCCCTTGAGTATTATGGATACAACTTTAAACCTCTCACCTGTAATCCCAGAGATTCTGGAGACTGAGGCAGTAGGATCACAGAATCAAAGCCAGCCTCAACAACTTTGTGAGGCACTAAGCAACATAGCAAAACCCTGTCAAAAAATAAAAATGGCTGGGGGTATGGCTCAGTGGTTAAGTACCCCCTGGGTTCAAACCCTAGTACCAAAAATAAATAAATAAATAAAAATAAAAATGAATTTTAAAAATATCTCAAATCTTTGCCTTCTTTTCCTCCATTACTGCTATAGCTTAGTTCAGTTTAACTGAACTAGGTTATTGGCCTCCTAATTGCTGCCAATCTTCACACTTTTGTTTTTACACTCCTATCAAAGTAGTCTTTCTAAAAGTTGATCATTTCATAGCCCTTTATTAAAATCCTTAAATAGTTCCTTGTTACCTTTAGGGAAAATCAAAATTTTTTGGTGTGGGGTATAATACCCTTCCTGATGATCTGGCCTCTATTTAATTTCCTGTCTTCCTCCTTGCTGCTTCCTGTGTTATCCCCAGGACCACACAAGCCCTGTACATACATAATGCTCCAGAAATACTGAAACATGGCAGAACTCTCACCACAGTATGATTTAAGTCTACATTTCAACAAGTTGTTTCCTCTACTTAGAACAACCTCTTTCTTGGTTAATGAGGATTCATTCTATAAAAATCAACTCTGATCACCTTCATCTAGGAAGCTTTGCTTGATCTCTCTGCATCCAGAGTACATTAGCTGCCTTCACTACTCCATGATGCCAAGGCAGACATTATCACAGTGATTTCTACTCTATGGGACAATCTCTCATGAGCATTCTGATGTATTTTATCTTTACTCCTGGCATCCGGCACCATACTCTCAATGAAGATTTGCATCCAACATTTCCCCAAAGTGTTTGTACCAATTTATTTAAACTCCTAACAAAAATATAACGAGTTCCTTAATGTCCCATATCTGTACCAGTCCTTGGCATTGTCAGAAATTTATTTTTAAAACATTGTAGTGGGGGTTAGAGCGGTTGCTCAGCGGTTATGGTGCTTGCCTGGCATGTGCGAGTATACAAGTTCAAATCCCAGCACTGTGTACACAATGAAGTGTCTGAGGAATTTGTCCGAGGAATGAAAAGTCACATGAAAAACTAAATAAAGATTGCTTCTTTCTCTCTCTCTCTCTCTCACTGTCCCCTCTTTCTTTAAAAAATTAAAAATAAAAAATAAAACATTGTGGTGTGTCTATGGTGACATCTCATTGTGATTTTTAATAAGTTTTTGATATGCTCATGGATGTAGTGTTAACAGAAGACTTTTTCTCACAAAAATTCATTAATAGTTCCTAAAACAGAAAATGGGAAGGCTTTAAGCAAAACTTTTTCAAGGATCAGTTAAAAATGAAAAGTGAGCCTGACATTTATCACCTAACTTAGTATTATACATATTCTACCAACCATGCAAATCAGTGTAAGGTTTAATATGAATGTGGCAACATACTAACACAGAACTGTAATCAAGGTCTTGGAATGAGAACCAGAACTGATCTTGTCAATGGTCCTTAGATGTAGGTATTTCTATGAAAACCCAATGTGCTTGTTCAAATTATACTCTTAGGTTGCAGTCCCAGAAATTTTGGTTTGGTATTCTAGAGGTTGGGCCCTAACATCTATATTTTTATAAGCATCCCAAGTGATTTTGATATGATCTACAGAATAAGAAATATATCACAAAGTAATTTATAAGATTACCTCCTTGATCTTTCTAGTTAATGTGAGAACTATAATTTTTCTATTTTTGTGTGTATATGTAGCAGCATTTTACAAATTAAAATTAAGCCTGTTTAGAGAAGTTTAAGATGGACTTCACATTAAGTGAAGGCTTCTGATGATGTTGCAAAACTAGGAGCAGTTATGGGGAAGCATTATAGAGCACTGATATCACTTTCACAAGAGGTGGTATTAAAACTCTGGTGTGTCATCAAAGGCAAATCCTGTAACCTTCTTGAGTTTCCATTTCTCATCTAAAATTAGTATTTTACCTATCCTTCCAACTTTCCAAATCTGTATAAGGTTGAAAAGGTTGATGGCTATCTGCTAATACACAGTAAGACCTGGTTATTTTTAAGCTGATCATTGTGCTTTTGATTGACACATTTGTCTGAATTAAAGAAATATTTAGCCTCAGGGACATTTGTTTCTTGAAATAACCTCTGCGGCTTCCTACTAAAGGCCAGCTAGGATTCTAATCAATGAACTCCTTAATATACAGTTTAGACAATACGTAAGGAAAATCTTTAGTGACATGATAAAAAAAAAACATTAATTTCAAGAGAAAACCAGGATTCAAGTCTTCTGATTATCAGTTCAGGTCACTTTCCACCATACTTTCCTCAGTTGTCTCTCCCATTCTTTATTAGTAGATCACAATCCAAGTAATTCTGATACACACCCACATTTGAATAACACTGTTCTACTGCATTAGATGTGGTAGTGGGGTAGAAATCATTGTTGTTATTCTTTTATCCCATTATTATTTTATAAATAGCTTTATTATCATATACTATACAATTCACTAATTTAAATTGCACAACCCTATAGTTTTTAGTATAATTACGGAATTGTGCAACCATTATCACAACGATTGAAGACTTTCCTTACTCACAAAGAAACTCCCCATTGACAGATATCATGCTCCATTCTTCTCTCCTCCCAGTCTCTAGCAACCACTAGTTTCTGTCTGTATAGATTCGCTCACTCAAGATCTTTCAAATAAACGGAGTCATACTGTATGTGGTCTTTTGTGAGTGACTTCTTAGCATGCTCTCAAGATGCACTTTCTGGTTTAGAATTATCAGGGCAACACCAATATTGTTTAGAAATTTAAAAATCACTTATAATCCCATTCCAATATAATATTGTCATTTTCTTTTTCCTCTTCCCATTCCCTCACGCTGCGAAGGTGCAGTTTTACCAGATCAGAAAATAAACGGAAGATGAGGCCCTTCACCTAAACACTCTCCTTCTACGGGAAACGTGGCTCTTCCCAGCCAGAGCCCCAGAGCGCCCACGCAGCGGAGGGAGGAGCGCCCCCGCCCATCCCTGCTGGCGCCTCGCTTACGTCACTGCTTGGAGCCGCAGACCCCGTCTCTCCTTCCCGGTAGCCGTAGCTTTGACAGGGCGCGATGGCGGCTACCGGGGCTGCAGGGGTGCCGGCGACTGTATCAGAAAAGCAAGAGTTCTACCAGCTTCTGAAGAACCTGATCAATCCAAGCTGTATGGTGCGGAGGCAAGCAGAGGAAATCTATGAAAATATCCCAGGACTGTGTAAGACTACATTCCTCTTAGATGCCGTCCGAAACAGAAGAGCAGGTTATGAGGTGAGACAAATGGCTGCCGCACTGCTACGCCGGCTTTTGTCCTCTGGGTTTGAGGAGGTTTACCCAAATCTGCCTTCTGAGGTTCAGAGGGATGTCAAGATTGAACTGATACTGGCTGTTAAGTTAGAAACACATGCAAGCATGAGGAAAAAACTCTGTGATATTTTTGCGGTGCTGGCCAGGAATTTGATAGATGAGGATGGCACTAACCACTGGCCAGAAGGTCTGAAGTTCCTTATTGATTCGATCTACTCAAAAAATGTGGTTCTATGGGAAGTTGCACTTCACGTCTTCTGGCACTTTCCTGGGATTTTTGGGAACCAAGATCGGCATGATTTTGATATCATCAAAAGATTGTTGGACCAGTGTATTCAAGATCAAGAACATCCAGCAATTAGGACATTATCTGCTAGAGCTGCAGCTGCGTTTGTACTTGCTAATGAGAATAATATTGCTCTTTTCAAAGACTTTGCAGACTTACTTCCTGGAATCTTACAAGCTGTCAATGATTCGTGCTACCAGGATGATGATTCAGTGCTAGAGTCCCTTGTTGAGATTGCTGATACTGTACCTAAGTACTTGGGTCCTTATTTAGAAGATACTCTACAGTTGAGCCTGAAGTTATGTGGAGACTCTAGACTTAGTAATCTGCAACGCCAGCTGGCCCTTGAAGTAATAGTGACCTTGTCTGAAACTGCGACTCCAATGTTGAAGAAACATACTAATATTATTGCACAGGCAATTCCTCATATATTAGCAATGATGGTTGATCTGCAAGATGATGAGGACTGGGTAAATGCTGATGAAATGGAAGAAGATGATTTTGACAGCAATGCAGTGGCTGCTGAAAGTGCTCTAGACAGACTGGCCTGTGGGCTTGGTGGAAAAGTTGTGTTACCAATGACCAAGGAGCATATTATGCAAATGCTGCAGAGCCCTGACTGGAAATATCGACATGCTGGATTAATGGCTTTATCTGCCATTGGAGAAGGTTGTCATCAGCAAATGGAACCAATTCTAGATGAAACAGTTAACTCTGTTTTGCTTTTTCTTCAGGATCCTCATCCAAGGGTGAGGGCTGCAGCCTGTACTACACTTGGACAGATGGCAACGGATTTTGCACCCAGTTTCCAAAAGAAATTCCATGAAACAGTGATTGCAGCTTTGTTGCGTACCATGGAAAATCAAGGTAATCAGCGTGTGCAATCTCATGCAGCTTCTGCTCTTATTATTTTTGTTGAAGACTGTCCCAAATCATTGTTAGTGCTATATTTGGATAGTATGGTGAAAAATCTACATTCTATCTTGGTGATTAAACTTCAAGAGTTAATTCGGAATGGAACTAAGTTGGCCTTGGAACAGCTTGTGACAACCATTGCCTCAGTTGCAGATACAATAGAAGAAAAATTTGTTCCATATTATGATATATTTATGCCCTCGCTAAAGCACATTGTTGAGCTTGCTGTTCAGAAGGAACTCAAGCTTCTGAGAGGAAAAACTATTGAGTGCATTAGCCATGTTGGTCTTGCTGTTGGGAAGGAAAAATTTATGCAAGATGCATCAAATGTGATGCAGCTATTGTTGAAGACACAATCAGACTTAAATAATATGGAAGATGATGACCCTCAGACCTCTTACATGGTGTCAGCTTGGGCTAGAATGTGTAAAATTCTTGGAAAAGATTTCCAACAGTACCTTGCACTGGTTATTGAGCCTCTTATTAAGACTGCTTCAGCTAAACCTGATGTCGCTCTCTTAGACACACAAGACGTGGAGAATATGAGTGATGATGATGGATGGCAATTTGTAAATCTTGGAGACCAGCAAAGTTTCGGAATTAAAACTTCAGGACTTGAAGCAAAAGCAACTGCTTGCCAGATGTTGGTTTACTATGCTAAGGAGTTAAGAGAAGGATTTGTGGAATATACAGAACAAGTTGTGAAATTGATGGTTCCCTTACTGAAATTTTATTTCCATGACAATGTTCGAGTGGCAGCTGCAGAGTCCATGCCTTTTCTCCTAGAATGTTCAAGAATTCGTGGCCCAGAGTATCTTTCACAGATGTGGCAGTTCATATGTGACCCCTTAATCAAGGCTATAGGAACTGAACCTGATACAGATGTACTGTCAGAAATAATGAATTCTTTTGCAAAGTCCATAGAGGTAATGGGAGATGGTTGCCTTAATGATGAACACTTGGAAGAACTGGGAGGAATATTGAAAGCAAAACTTGAAGGACATTTTAAAAACCAAGAATTGCGACAGGTTAAAAGACAAGAAGAAAACTATGACCAGCAGGTTGAGATGTCTCTGCAAGATGAGGATGAATGTGATGTTTATATTCTGACCAAAGTATCAGATATTTTGCACTCATTATTTAGTACTTATAAGGAAAAGATTTTACCATGGTTTGAACAGCTACTTCCATTAATTGTAAATCTAATATGTTCAAGTAGACCATGGCCAGACAGACAGTGGGGATTGTGCATATTTGATGATATCATAGAGCACTGCAGTCCAACCTCATTTAAATATGTAGAATATTTTCGGTGGCCAATGTTACTAAATATGCGAGATAACAACCCTGAAGTCAGGCAAGCTGCTGCTTATGGCCTGGGTGTTATGGCACAGTTTGGTGGAGATGATTATCGTTCTTTATGTTCAGAAGCTGTTCCTCTATTGGTAAAAGTTATTAAGTGTGCAAATTCCAAAACCAAAAAAAATGTCATTGCTACAGAAAACTGTATCTCAGCAATAGGGAAGATTTTGAAGTTTAAGCCTAACTGTGTAAATGTGGATGAAGTTCTTCCTCACTGGTTATCATGGCTTCCACTGCATGAAGATAAAGAGGAAGCTATTCAGACTTTGAATTTTCTCTGTGACCTAATTGAAAGTAACCACCCAGTTGTAATTGGTCCAAATAATTCCAATCTTCCCAAAATAATAAGTATAATTGCAGAAGGAAAAATTAATGAGACTATTAATTTTGAAGATCCTTGTGCCAAACGCCTAGCTAATGTTGTTCGTCAGGTACAGACATCTGAAGAATTATGGTTGGAATGTATATCCCAACTTGATGATGAACAGCAGGAAGCCTTACAGGAGTTGCTAAACTTTGCTTGAAGCACTTTAATATCACTTAAATATCATTTATCATAAAAGTAACTACAAATAAATGTTGTGAGTGGATTCCATTACAAAATAAGAGAACTGTTGTCTCCCGGCTAAGCAGTTTGTATTTCTTCCCCATGTTTCTCCAGGACTAGTCAATGTTACAGCCTTCTGTGCACCTTGCATGTTTTATCTCTTAAATATAGACCTTGGTGATAATCTGTGCTTCCAGTTGTCTTAGAACGTTTGTCACTTTTTCCCTATTTGGTGTGAAGTATAGAGATTGTTGCTGTTTGTCTGAATTATTGATGCTAAGCAAATTTGTCTGAACTATTGAGGCTGAGCACCTGGTACTTTTTGTGCCAAGATATCATGCTGATTTGTCAAAAGATGCTAAGACCTTACAAAAATAAGATAGGAAAATTTCTAGGACAAACATCTTTGGAATTAAGGGTCATGGATATAGTGGTAGGTTTATTCCTCCTTGATAATACTCCTGGCTTTTATGGTAATGGTAGTTTGCTGGAACTAAGTAAGAGTTTCAAGATATTTCAGTGGATGTGGGAGTTTTCTCTATAATGTATATTAACTTCTTTTTTTTTTTTTAAATAATTTACTTCTGAGAACTGAGCAGGACATACCACTATTCTAGTTCCCAAGGTATCCTTCTGAGAGTTATGAGAACTTTTAAATCTCAACCAACCTGGTCTGCATTTTTTTAAAGTTATCCAGAATTCCAAGAATCATGTTTATGGAAAAGGGAGTCCTGGTACATCTAACATTGGTAGCATGTAATACTCTAATAGTGTTTGACAAATAGTAAGTAATCAATGTTTGTGGGAGTCAGTCAGTATTATGTGTTTCAATAGAGAATTGCTTTGTATATGTATGGTGTTTTCCCCCTGCAAAGTAGCTCAACAAGAAAAGAATCCTGGATTCAGAAAGGGGCTTAAATAAATTTCTGTTTCAAAGATTCCTATATGGTAGCACTGAAGGGTGTTCCGTTGTGAAAGGAGAACAAGAGTTTTATCTTTGAATATTAAAAAGGGAAACAGCTTTGAGACTTAGTCATTTATCAGTATGTGTTTATTATAAGAAAACAGTTCTATAAATCTAGGGTTAATTATATTAATTGGAATGTCAGTTTTTAGTGTTGAGCTTTTCGTAGGGTATAAAAAAGCTTTCTAACTGCACGGTGGTGCACAGCTGTAATTCCAGTGACTTGGGAGGCTGAGGAGAACCACAAATTCAAAACTGACCTCAGCAACTTAGCGAGGTCCTAAGCAACTCAGTGAGACCTTGTCTCAAAATAAAAACAGGCTGGAGATGTGGTTCAGTATGGTTAAGCACCCCTGGGTTCAATCCCTGGTTATAAAAAATAAATAAATAAAAGCTTTCTATTCAACAAAATTTCAATCGAAAAGTTAAAAACAAATACATCTATTGTGATTTCCTGGGGCTATTGTGAGTACTGTGTATGTAAAGTATTTAGCAAATATTTAGGACCTAGTAAGTGCTCAATAAATCATCACTGTTACTTCCCTTGTTTGTACCTCTACTGTGTGCTTTTTTATAGTTTGGAATTTCTTTTATATTGGAATTTCTCCACTTCACCCCCTATCAATTCAGATGGACAAGCAATCTAGGCTACTATGGTCAGGCATATAAAGGTGATTTTTACATATATAGTTCCTCTCCATTCCATACAATTAGTTATTATTAATGAGGGGAGGGGAGAATGTTAAGGGTATTACATGTAGTATGGTCACAATTTTACTTAAAAAATATAGATGAATAAATAAAAAATTCTACCTCAAAGTTTTAATAGAGGTTTTCTCCGGATAATAGGGTTGAATGGCAATTCTTCTCACTTGTATTTTCTAATTTACCTATAACTAGCATATTTCTTGTTTAATAAAGTGTTGTTGTGTAAGTTCCAGGACCTGATCCTACTTTCATAATAGCTAGGATTACTGTTAAGTTGGCCTCTGTGTGAACTAGAGGCAAGCTTTGTTCTACTCACCCTCAAGTCATTATCTTTTATATACATTAAGAAACTCTTGATCAACATTTCTAGCAATTTCCTGGAGGTTTTCGTGCTTGAGGAGTCAGCAATTTTCCCAAATGACTTGTAGGCATTTGGAATTTGACAGACCTAGATTTGAATTTGGGCAAATATTTTCCTAACCTACGTGTTAGTATTCTCATTGGTAAAATGAGGATAATACCTAGCTTATAAAATCATTTTAGGAAATAAAGGAGATATGAATATAAAGTGCTTAGTGGCACAGGGTTCAATAAATGGAAGTTATCATCTGAGAGTCATGAAATAGGACTGGTAGCTAAAAAGGAGGAAGGGATATTTGGGTAAGGTAGGCTCCAAATTCTTGGGCTTTGTGAAAGGAAATGAGGAATGTCCAATTGACACATGTTAGTTTGCTAGTTGCTGAAGTAGGATTGGTTGCTGCCCTTTCCCTACTGCTAGCTGAGGTATGTCTCCCGCTCCTGAGGAGAGAACCCTATGAATGAATGTCTAATAAATGTCTGATACAGTGAGAGGAGACCTTGACTACCAGATGAGTATGTATGTGGAGGAGGAGAGTAAGTGTTCTAAAAACAGAAGTGTTCCCATTTCTCTATTTTACCTACAACTCATTTAACTTAATGGACAAAAATATTTTTTGAGGTTTTAAATTTTATCAGCCCTTTAAATGTCACATGAGAAGTAAACAATCTTAAAGATCAGACTGTCTCAACCATTTATTTCCATAATTTTACTTTTAAAATGCCTGATTTCTACAATTTTGTTTTTGTGCTTAATACCAAATTCTAAGCAAGAGATTTTTTGGTGTAATTAGAAAAGGTGTTAGATGCATCTTGCAACCAGAACATGAGAAAATAGTAGTATCTGCTTTTGGGAATCATTATTTGCCCACACACACTTATTTTAAGCAACATGTAAATTTATGTGAATGATGGGTACACTTTAAGTCATTTAGACAGTAATTTTAAAACGTGTGATGAGATTGTAAAGCCACATCAAAGACTGTGTAATGCTGTACAGCTTAGACTTGAAATATTTGGAGATAGTTTTCTTACCCTGAAGAATTGTTTTTAGAGCATTATAGTTATACTTAGTAGTTGGGTTCACTTTGACAAAATATCATATGCATGGAATTTAATTTCAATCCCCATCTCCCCTTCCCTCTTTCTCTGCCTCCCCCATTCTATCCAATACTGATCTTCCTTTTCCTGTTTTTTTTTTTGGGGGGGGGGAGACAGTGAGAGAAGGGAGAGGGGAAGAGAATCAATTTAAGTTTTTCATGTGATTTTCGTTGCTACAAGACTTCATTGTGTATGTGATGCTGGGGTTCGAACCTGCATTTTCGCGCATGCCAGACAAACGCCCTAACCGCCAAGCCACCACTCCACACACTCGCTGGGGTTTTTTTGATGGGTAGTTTCTGCACATAAAGGTGAAATCCCCTGTGGCATATTCATATATCCATATAACATGATTTTATTAAATTCATTCCATATTTCCTCCTTTCTCGTTCCTCTCCTTCCTCTCTACTCCTGATCGTCCCTCTTTTATTTGGGGGGGGCCGAGGGAGAGTAGTGGCGATTGAACCCAAGGGCATTTAACCACGGAGCCGCATCCCTGGCCCGTTTTTATTTTTTATTTTGAGGAAGGGTCTTGCCAAGTTGCTTATAGGTCTTCGCTAAATCGCCCAGGCTGGTGTGAAATTTGCGATTCTCTTGCTTCAGCCTTCGAGTCGCTGGGATTAAAGGCGTGTGGCACCTCGCCGGCTCCCAGTATCTTTTGAGGTTTTATTTTTATTTTTAATGAGATTACATCCCCTTCCTTCATTCTTAGCAGAACCAAAGAATCAAGAAAGGCCGGAGGTTCTTTTGAATTTCAGTGGAACCTACATTTCCAAAATATGAATTCATGTTAAGAACTGGTAACAGTAGTTTCAAGAGATAGAGTTCTGTAAATCACCTCCTTTTCTCTTGCATGTAAACGTATGGGCGAGTCTTTGAACTTTGTTTATAAACTTTCCAATAGAGTAGTTTTATAAAATAAAGGGGAAGAGAGGTGAAAAGGATGTAGGTCTTACAATGGAGAGGATTTACATTCTGTGCTTTGTTATTCCACTAACAAAGTTCTCTAGCATTTTCTTTACGATAAATTATAGTTTTTAGGGCTAACAAAGATATCGGAAAAGGTATAGCGTATTGAAAGCCTTGCTCGGTCCCTAGGCCACCGTCCTCGGCGAATATTGCTGCGCAGGCGCTCAGTTTCCTCGCCAATTCGCCCCTAACAGGCGTCTGAGAGTTGATGACATCATTGGTCCGCGCCACAAGCCCAGCCTCGGGCCCTGTAGCTGAGCCGAAGTCCTGGCTTTCGCGGAGCCGGGCGGGACCCGAAGGGGCGGGGGAGGGAGATTTGTTATACTACGCATGCGCATCGGGGATGGCGACGGGGCCTCTTTCTTTGCCTTTTTCCACCGCTCTTCCCAACTGGGGGGGGCTGAGTGCCCTCCTCCTTCTCTCCCTGCCCCTCCCCTTTTCCCCTCCCCCCGCCCAGCGGGGCTTCTAACTGACAGTTGTCGCCGGGCCCGGTCCGTGCGCCGCCTCCTCCTGCCCGGGTCCCCCCACAGGTAGAGAGGGGCGGGAGGGGGTGTGAAGGAGAGGAGGAGCCGGAGCCGCCGCGGCCCTGTGCTGCGGCCCACTCCGGGAAGGCGAGAGGAGAATCCACTTTACTCCTCGCCCCCTCCCAGTCCCTCGCCGGTCCGGGAGGGGGTGGGGCGCCAAGGCCCCGGCCGCCCGGCGGGGCCTGGCGGCTGGAGAGCCGGAGGGCGAGGCGCGGAGGGGTGAAGCCGGCGAGGGCCGCGCGCGCCCGCCGGGGGGAGGGGAGAGGAGGGCACCTAGGCTCTCCTCTTCTCTCCCCCCTCCCCCGCGCGCCATGTAACCCCGCCCCGCCGGCGGCGAGCCTGAGACCCCCGCGCGTACCGACCCGAGCCGGCGTCTGAGAAGACCGAGGCTCGATGCGGCAGGGGCTGCGCGGCTCGACCGGGCCGTAAGGAAGCGGTCGGCGCTCACGCGTCCCCCGGCGCCTCGAGCAGCCGCGCCGCACAGCCCAGCCTGGGCCTGCCAGGGGCATGAGCGTGCCCGAGACGCCGGGTGAGATGGAGCCGGCCGGGGAGGAGGAACGGCCGCCCCCGGAGGCCGAGGAAGAGGACGAGGAGGAGGTGGCAGCTGCGGCCCCGGCCCGGAGGCCGACGCGCCGGAGGAGTGCCTCCTCGCTGGAGGACGCGGACGACTCGGAGGAGGCTGCGGAGGCGATGGTGGTCGCGAGCGGTGGCTGCAAGGAGCAGGAGCTGACATACGAGTTGCAGCAGGGCTACCGCATCCTGGGCGAGTTTCTGCAGGAGAAGCACCGGGGCCTCACCGCCCCTTTCCTGAAGCCCTTGGGGGGCGTTGCCACCGGGGAGGTGGAGGTGGCTGAGGGGCCGCGCAGCGGCGGCCGGGGCAGTCGCACTCTCCAGCAGCACCCGGGACAGGGCATGTGTCTGCTGAAGATGGAGGAGAAGTTCGCCAGCGGACAGTACGCGGGCATCACCGAATTTGTGGCGGACTTCAGACTGATGCTGGAGACTTGCTACCGCCTGCACGGAGTGGACCATTGGATCTCCAAACAGGGCCAGAAGCTGGAAATGTTGCTGGAGCAAAAGTTGGCGCTTCTTTCTCGGTAAGCGTGCTGTCGCGGGTGGGATTGACAGACTGACACAAACACACCCTCACACGTGTCCGAGGATGGGCTGGGCCAGGGGCCGGGGGGCAGCTCTGATAGGTGCGGAGTCGGTGCTGGAGAACCCCGGGAGGAGGAGCAGAGCTAGGCCGAGGGCTGAACGCTGCTCGCACGCAGAGAGTGAGGAAGCCAAATCCACCGTGCCTAAAACTTTTACCAGAGCAGATAGATTCTGTAGACGCAAAGTGTAATGGTTCCTGTAAGAAGAATAATATTTGTAGGAAAAGTTTTTGTGGGATCAAAGTTGAATCCACCACTTACAGTTTTAGCAAAGCATTTTTAAAGGTTTTTAGGACGAAATATCTTTAGAAAAATAATTTGACTAGTGTAGAAAGTGCTTGTTTCAAACCATTGAAGGTAATTTTATCTTTTACTACCTATTTCAGACTTCGAAGATTTGTAGTGCTACTAAATGGTTAGTAATTACTCTGTCCTAATTCTGATATTTTCTCTCCGATTCATCTGAGGAAATAATTTTTGCAATAAGGGAACACATCAATACAACATTTTAAATAGGTTTAGACACTGTGCTTGTGTTTTTCGTGCTGTGAATTGAACCCAGGTCCTAGCTCATGCTAGGGAAATGCTCTGTTACTGAGATACATCCCCAGCCCTCAGACATTTTTTTTTCTGCCTAAAATCATAGGCAATTACATAGTTTTGTGTTATTGGTATACACTACTCTTATATCCAATTAATTTTCTCTAGCAAGAGAAAATAAACATAGGAGGATACTAAAATAAGCATATTGTTTTAATACAGTTGTTATATAGTTGAATGGAACCAAATTAATTAAACTACTTAAGTAATAGAAAAATGATTCTGTTGTTAGCAGTAGTAGTTGAAGTGGCATAGGAATTTGACTATCACTAGCCAAGTGAATGTGACCAAATTGTAATCCTTTCGGCTTCATTTCCTGATCTGTTAAACAGTTATGATAATGGTACCTATCTCATGCAGTTGCCATGAGGATTAAATAAGTTTAAAAATGTAAAGTCAACAGTTAGGTCACATAGCCCTATGTAGGTGTTAGCCATTATAATAGTTACAGTGGCGGTAGTTGAATTAAATGAGACTACATACCTCATATCTGATCCTGGATATTTTACTTGTACTTTTGTGAAATAGATTCTTAAAAATTGGGTTAAATTTTGATCCTACATTTATAATTTTTTTTTAAAGAGAGAAAGTGTGAGAGAGAGAGGCAAGAGAGAATCAATTTTTATTTAGTTTTTCGTGTGGCCTTTGTTGCTCAGATACTTAGTTGTGTACATACGTTCTGGGCTTTGAACCTGTGTACTTGTGCATGCTGGGCAAGCACCTTAACCACCACGCCACTGCTCCAGCCCCTTCATTTATAATTTTGATGTTAAAATAATCAAATCTTTGTCACTGGCCTCCCATATGCTATTTTTAAAGAGTGCCAGTGACTTATTTCACTAAAAGTTAACAGTACTTTTCCCATTAGGGGAACTCTCTTTAAGAAGCCTTTTCTTAAATCTTTTCATGAAGTAGAATCATTTGGTAATAAAATAATTATTCACAAATTAAATTTGTAAATTACTTTTAATACTTTAGTGATTTGATACTTATGTAGTATGTTTGTAACTCTTGTCTCCAAAGTGGATTTTGCTGTGATTCATAATAAACAATCCATTTACTTGTCATTTATAAGCAATAAAATATACTCAAATTGACGTATAAGATTTTCAATCTGGAAGGAACCTTAAAGTTCTTCTAGTTCATCTAGATTTACAGATTTTGAAACAAGGAATAAGGCCTGAGAATAACTGAAAGGGCTAAAAAGTGGTGTATAGATTTGACAGAATTATAGATGTTTTCAAAAGCACTGGGTGTATAACAAATCTTAGTCTTAAAAGAGCAGGGAAACTGTTTCTCTTTTACATAAAGGTAAATTTTTAAATGTTTGGAATCATTCCCAGTGGCTAATGCTCAAATGTATTCCCATGTGATTTACTAGTCTTCATAATTAAAAATTGAACTTATAACCTTGCATTGTTTATAAACATAATAATATATTTTTGACATTCCTAGGCCAAGAATGATAGAAAAAAATTCTTGCATTTAGTAGCACATGATGGTCTCAAGTAGACCAATTTCTGAATCCCTCAGTTTTTTTGTTCCTGTACTTGATGCGTGCAAGCACTTTGTAAATAATAGGTTTGCTAGATTACACTTGTGGATATTAAGAAGTCATTTCATAGTGGCCTAAAATCTGAGTAATAACTGAATAAGTGCTTTGAGTGGCATAGCTTTGAGAAAAGTATAGGTTACAACTATTTGGAATACAGTTTAGATATATAAATGTTCCAGAAGAATACTCTATAGATTGTTCTTATGAATATGGTTTTCAGCAAATGTATGACTTAGATAACTTATTTGTAAATATCTTAAAGTGACTCACTCAGATGTTATCATTTAAGTTTTCTTTTGTCTTCTGGTGTATACTTGTAAGACACTGAATTAGCTCTGTTTTCAAGTTTTAGCAATAACTTTACAGCTGCTCTGTGTATTACTGAGCCTTCTAGTGAGCAATAAATGAGGTATATTAGGTAAAGAGCGTACCATATTATAATTAGAGTAGCCCAATGGCATTAGTACCGTGGACACATTGTATAACTTGAGTCTCAATTTTATCAATGATAAAAGGCTACATTAGTTAATTGTGCAGATATATTTAAGTATCATATATTCAAATGAATTCCATATTGAGCTATAGATGTATATTGTCTTTTTCTAAACTGACACTGTATTTTTGAACAGCCTAACATTTTTTTAAATTTTTAATATTAAAAATAGTTTTTGACCACCCATTCCTATAGAAGTGCTTTATTATACAACATAACTATTCTCAAGAAAGTTCCATTTTGAAGGGATTTCATTCATCTGTTTGAGGCAACTGAGAAACTGCAATTAGATGTGGAGAAAATCAATTAAATGGAAAGAAATAAAAATTAATGGGAAGTTGTGCACAGAGGTTTAGAAAATGTCATATATATATAAGAAGTTCTGCTTCTTCCAAACTGTTTTGTTTTGTTTTAAGAGAAAGGGACAGTAACAGAGAGAAAGAGAGAGAGAATCAATTTTATTTGGTTTTTCACGTGGCTTTCTTTTCTCCGACACTTAGTTGTGTACATGGTGCTGTGGTTCAAACCTGCATCCTCTCGCATGCCAGGCAAATGCCATAACCGCTGCAGCCCAGTTAATGGCTTTTTAACATTAGAAACTCATCCCTTCTATTTATATATTTGATGTTTTTAATCCATTGCAGGCATTATTCTTTTTTATTCAAACTGTCCCATTTGGGGCCAGTTGGAACCTTTGTGGCAATTTTTTTCTTTATTTTTTGGTTATTGTTCTGGATTATCCTTGTAAAAATGTCACTTATGTTCAGTTTAATTCTATCCTCATTTGACTTTAAATCACTCAGTTCTCAGAAGAAATTTGCAACTATCTTGAACTTTCCTCCAGTCTCCAAACTTTTTTTAAGATGTAGATGATTTTGAAAGCTTTAAGAGTATTGCCGTTTAGGGGCTGGAGTTATGACTTAGTGGTAAGAGTGCTTGCCTAGCATGTGTGAAGCACTGGGTTTGATCCTTAGCACTGCATAAAAATAAAGATTATTTTCATCTATAACCAAGATTTTTTTTAATTATAAAGAAAAAGAATATTGCCATGTAGCTGAAAGATGGTTTTTCCTAATTTTAAAAGGTTATTATAAAAGACCCTTAAAAAGCTAAATTAAAATATTTAATTTTGGCTATTTGAGATGATATTTTGGTGAAAATAATCTTGAGTGTCTTTGTTAAAAAATATTCTTGATTTTTCAGTTAAGTTGCTGTTTTAAAATGGGCTAAAAGTTCTTAAAATATAAATGGTTTTTAGTTGGCAGAATATTTTTCTTAGGATGAGAATACCAAGCATCCCTATGAAGCCTCAAAAATTTAAAAATAGAGGTATCCATATACATGTAGTAACTGAATCAAAATGAATGCTGTGCACTGATCTGAATCCTCTCCTAAGTTAAATTGGCATCTTTGTTGGCTTGCTTACACTCAGTTAAGATTGAAACCCAGAAATTTGGGAATTTTAACAAGAAATTTTTTTCTTCCAAGTATTCTAACCCCTCCCACCTCCACTAGGTACTATAATTCTGTCTCCTTTATATAAATCCTGAAAAACTGGGGACCTTTGCTAATGGAATCTGGATTTTCCTCATATTCAGAACTAGTGAGCTATGATATTCCATGTGGTTTTAGTTATGATAACCATTCTTAAACAATAACAACAAATAGTGTTATTTAAAGAAAGTGCAGAAAATGTTTGAATGCAATAATGAAAGTAAAGGAGTTCAATTTAAAAGACATTTATTATGAGCCCTTGCTTTTTAGGACTTAGGAGACAGTCCCTGCCCCCAAAGAATTTAAAGGCCGGTAGGAAGAAATACACATACAGTTGTGGTAAGAGTAAAATATCAACTGTGATTCTTGAACTTACTCCATTTTCAGAATTCTTTGATGTCATGGTACTATCTGCATTGCACCTTGGAACATTGATATATCTAGTTGTATTACAGATTTTTTTTTTGCTGAAGGGTCTAAAAGATTTAAACTAAATTATAGAGGAAGCATTTAATCAAAGAGATTCTATCTAGTACCTTCCCCTTCACACCCTCAACACACACACACTATAAATTGGGAAAACATTGCTTTTGGATCTTTTAGAGTAAGTCTTGGTTCAGCTTGTGAAATTATAATGTTCCAAGGGAGCATAATCTGAGGACTATTGTGATGAACTGTGTTGTAAAGTGTTAGTAGAATACAGATGAGTGATAATTACCGGCATGGATGGAAGGAGCTGAGGTTAACCATTTTTTATTAGACTTTATTCAACAGGTTATAGTTTTGGTTCTAGGTTTTAAAGAATGTATAGAATATTCATTGGTGAAGTTGAAGAGTTTATTGAACAATTATTTGAATTATTCTGTGCTAGGTAATATACAAAGCCCTAGAGATAGGATTGTGACCTTGTCCCTTACTTCAAGGTTATAGGTGACCTGACACATACACTTGAAGAAATAGAAGCAGGAGAGTACAGAGTATTCTGGGGGAATGGCTTATACCCAATGTTTAGAGTATAGAATGAAGAGGACAGAGTGGCAGATGAGTCTGAAAGACAAGTTGGAGCTAATTATGGAGGACTTTGATTGCTAGGGATGTTAGGATCTGGACAGTGTAAATCCATCACATTTTTTGATTTAAGAGAGTGACAGGATAATGTTACTAGTATTTTGAGGTTTTAAGGTAGAAATAAAACCAGTTAAAAGTTTTGAATTAATTCCATCAAGAGATAATAATAAGCAGAAGGAATAGAAAGGTACATGAGGATACAAAAGAGAATTTAATGCAGCTGGTACAGATGCCCAAGTAAATTGCATCATTTGTGTCAGATGATTGTGATGCTGAGAGAACATGACAGGAGCCATTCATTTGAAGATATTTAGCTGAAATTTGTTAGGAAGGGTCTATATGGAGCTCAGCATAGTGATGAGGGCTGTAGATGTTTAATGAAGGGTTAAACTGTAGAATGATGTTGGTTGAAGAAATGAGAGTAAATGAGGTTGCCCAGGACAGCCTAGTAAAAATACAAGGGGACTAAAATCAAAACTATCTATGAGATTTGTCTTCAAACTGGAAAGAAAAAAGATTAGAATAATTATGATTAAACTACATGTAATGTGTATTAAAAGCTAAACAGCTAATAAAGCTAAAAAGAGTTGATTCTGGCATAAGGAAAAGTTATTTGAAGTACTGTAAATTTATAGACTTTACTACTTAAAGGGTTTTATTCCATTTGAAAAAAAAATTTTTTATTAGATGATATAGAGTTACAATTGAGGGGGAAACATTATCAAACATCCAAGAACAAATGTATATATACTTAGTTATCCAGGGCTAACGGCATGTCATGGATGCTTGGGTTCCCCCATGTTGCTGTTTCCCCTAGAAGAACCGGTGAGTTAAATGGATATCTCGTGGAGGTCAGAGATCACCTTCTGAGATGATTCCCCTATATTCGCATCCTCCATTCTCCTAGGTGATTTTCCTAAGTCCTCCCCTCACCCTGTCCCCCAGCCTACCCCTCCAAGTATCCTAGGGAGTCATCTCCCTGTTTCTATAAGAATCATATAGTTTGAAGTTATTATTAGCTTAGCCGTCTAACATGCTGCTTCCCCATGTATTCTAGCTTCCACAGATAAGAGAAACCATTCGACCCTTGAGTCTCTTGAGACTGAGATAGTTCACTTAGCATAATTCTTTCCATCTCCATCCATTTGATTTCAAAAGCCATAATATCGTCTTCTCTAATGGCCGAGTAATATTCCATTGTATATATGTGCCAAAGTTTTTGTATCCACTCGTCGATTGAGGGGCATCTGGGTTGGGTCCATAATCTAGCCATAGTAAATTGAGCTGCTATGAACATTGATGAAGCCACATCACTATAATATGCTGATTCTAACTCTTTTGGGAAAATACCCAGGAGTGGGATAGCAGGGTCATAAGGTGGTTCCATCCTTAGTTTTTTGAGGATTCTCCACACTGCTTTCCATAGTGGCTGAACCAGTTTGCAGTCCCACCCACAGTGTGACAGGGTTCCTCTTTTCTCACAGCCCCTCCAGCATCTGTTGTTGTTCGGATTTTTCATTTTTGCCACTCTAACAGGAGTGAGGTAGTATCTGATTAAGTTTTGATTTGCATTTCCCTTATAGCTAATGATGTAGAGCATTTTCTCATATATTTATGGGCTTTCTGGACTTCCACTTGTAAGAAGTTTCTTTTAAGATCCATAGCCCATTTATTGATTGGATGATTTGTGATTTTGGTGTTTAGTTTCTTTAGTTCCTTGTATATTCTGGATATTAGCCCTCTGTCTGAGGTGTAGCAAGCAAAGGTTTTCTCCCATTCTGTAGGTTCTCTCTTGATGCTCTTGACTAGATCTTTAGCTGTGCAAAAACTTTTTAGTTTAATTGCATCCCATTCATTTATTCTTGACTTTACTGCTTGAGCCATGGGAGTTTTGTTAAGCAAGGTGCTGCCGACTCCTATATCCTGTAGTGTTGACCCTACTTCTTTTTCTAGTAGGTTTAAAGTTGTTGGCTTAGTATCCAGATCTTTGACCCATTTTGATTTAATTTTTGTGCAGGGTGAAAGATAAGGATCCAGCTTCAGTTGTCTACATATGGCTGACCAATTTGTCCAACACCATTTGTTGAACAGGCTGTCTTTCTTCCACACCTATGCTTTCGCCCCCCTTTATCAAATATCAAATAGTTAAAGATATGGGGGTTTGTCTCAGGATTTTCTTTTTTGTTCCATTGATCTTTGGTTCTGTTTTGATACCAATACCATGCTGTTTTTGCTACTATAGCTCTGTAGTATAATTTCAGGTCAGGGATTGACATACTCCCTACTTCTTCCTTCCTGTAGAGTAATGTTTTGGCTAGTCCGGGTCTTCTGTTATTCCATATGAACTTGAGAATTGCTTTTTCTATATCTGTGAAGAATGCCATTGGTATCTTGATGGGGATTGCATTAAATCTGTATAGGGCTTTGGGTAGAATGGCCATTTTTATATATTGATTCTGCCTAACCATGAGCATGGAATGTTTTTCCATCTACTCAGGTCTTCTGTAATTTCTTTTCTTAGTGTTTGATAGTTTTCTTTGTAAAGGTCCTTAATATCCTTTGTAAGGTTAATGCCCAAGTATTTCTTTTTCTTTTTTTTTTTTTTTTTT
>PVKS010023264.1:0-32610 GCA_004027875.1 Aplodontia rufa
AGTGCTATTCTCCTGAAGTCCCAGCATTTAGAAGGCTGGAGAATGAGGCCCCTTGAGCCCAGGAGTTTGAGAGCTGCTGGGGCAACACAATGAGATTCCATATCCCCACTCCACCGCACACCTTTTTTTAAAAAATTTATTTTTATTAGATGATATATAGTTACAGTTGAGGGGGAAACATTATCAAATATTCCAGAACAAATGAATATATGCTTAATTATCTAGGGTAATGCCATGTCATGGATGCCCAGCTTGGGTTCCCCACGTTGCTGTTTCCCCCAGAAGAACCACTGAGTTAAATGGATATCTCGTGGAGGTCAGAGATCACCTTCTGAGATGATTCCCCTATATTCAGTTCCTCCAGTCTCCTAGGTGATTTTCCTAAGCCCTCCCCCTACCCTGTCCCCCAGCCTACACCTCCAAGTATCCTAGGGAGTCATCTCCCTGTTGTGAAAAGAATCATACAATTTGAAGTTATTATTAGCTTCGCTGTCTAACATACTGCTTCCTGATGTATTCTAGCTTCTGCAGATGAGAGAAACCATTCAGCCTTTGAGTCTCTGAGATTGGGATACTTCACTGCATAATTTTTTCCATCTCAAAAGCCATATTATCATCTTCTCTAATGACCGAGTAGTATTCCATTGTATATATGTACCAAAGTTTTTGTATCCACTCATCGAGTGAGGGGCATCTGGGTTGGTTCCATAATCTAGCTATAGTAAATTGAGCTGCTATAAACATTGATGAAGCCATATCACTATAATATGCTGATTCTAACTCTTTTGGGAAAATACCCAGGAGTGGGATAACTGGGTCATAAGGTGGTTCCATCCTTAATTTTTTAAGGATTCTCCACACTGCTTTCCAGAGTGGCTGAACCAGTTTGCAGTCCCACCAGCAGTGTGATAGTGTTCCTCTTTTCCTGTCAGGCCCTTCAGCATCTGTTGTTGTTCAAATTTTTCATTTTTGCCACTCTAACAGGAGTGACCACCTCACACCTTTTAAAAGTACATAGCAAAGAAGGAAAGTGAAAATCAGCATAAGAATAATCTTCTGTTCTTGATTTCAATATTAAATTATGTGATGTTAAAGACCATTACTTCCTATATTTATGGATTGCTAGAATCATAGATGCTCACAGTTTGCATTTTCTATGATTGAAAACAGTGTTTCTTGTATTGGATTTGATCATTCTTTAGATTTCAAGCCTTAGCATTAATTTTCCGATAGAGGTAAAAAAATTAAAAATAGGACTCACCCTACGGAGGGAGAAAAGTACTATGAATAGGGGGATTCATGTTTGATCTTATTGATAGGAAACAAACTCTTAGAAATGTTTAAGCTTAGTCCCATGGTGATTAGGGGTAGGAGTCTTTTCTGTGATCCTCAGATGACTTGGTTTGAATATAGTATGGTTTGTCCGAGCTCATGTCATGTTTTCAGGGTGCTCCATGTGCCCGAGTTTGTACTTTGTACTGAAGTCTGCTCAATACAGTCTCTCATTTAATCTTCCCAACTGCCCTTGATGTCCTTCCTTCATGCTTGAGAAAACAGAAATCCAGAGAGATTAAACCAAGGCCACATGGCCCCAAAAGATAGCACTTGGAGGATTTGAATTTAGCTAGTGGGTTGCAGAATCCATTCTTTTAACCACTAACTATGCCAACTAACCTAAACCGGAAGATTAGAAGTAGGAATTTCTGTCTGGTACACTTATTCTTTTGATGCTATCCTTAACATTAGGTATTTGGACTAAGCAGTTTCCTCTTGACCTAGTAGAAAGCGCAGGGAGGCAAAGGTTTGCTAAGTTTATGCCTCGATTCCCCCAACTTCTGTGACTGTAATTTTCTTCAAAAGGTGTTAGTATTCTGGCAATGCCATTTTGGTCAGATATAGGCCCAGCCTCAGCCTTTAAGGACAACCCTGAGCCCCCAAACCCAGGGGTTGGGTCTTACCTGGGGCATCATGTGTTTTAGATAAGATGTCCCTTCTGTTTGTGAATCTAGGGAGAGGATGTTACTAAACATGGTCTTTTTTCTCCCTCTCTCTCTCTTTCTTTAGTGAACCTCAGGCAATGTGTTATGTTGAAACCGCTAATCTAGACGGGGAGACGAACCTTAAAATACGTCAGGTAAAGTTACCTTTGTGACTCATGTTTTAGGGGTTCAAGTTGCAATATGGTCCCCAAATGTAGCAGTCATTGTCTTTTGTAGGAAAAGAAATTGTTCAGTCACCAAAATTTAGGCCTTGTGGAAAGAATGTGCCTTTGATTATGAGGGGATCTCATTGAGAGGGGCCTAGAAAAAGCAGGCTTCATCAAACTATAGGTCATGAGGGTATCATGCTTTCCTTAGTAACTTATTGGCCTCCTTGCCTGTGGTACTGAAAAGAGGGGCCATCCTCAGCCAGGTTGAGCTGGGTGGTGGGAAGGACAGCAACTTGATTGGAGGAGTCCTGGGTATCTCAAGTTACATAGTTGTTGGATTTGAGATTCTAATTCTGGAGAGTGGTGCATTAGATACAAAATTTCCATGCCTTAAATAAAATTATTCTTACCATACATTTTATTCTAACATGAGGAATAGACTTTAATGTATTCAAATGTTAAACATTTTGATGCTTACATTTTTCAGTTGCTTAGAGTTGAATTCAATAATTCTGTCCACGAATTTTTTTTTCTTGCATAGATATTTGGTTTAGACATTTTCTTTTTTTTGTTTGAAGTTAATGAGGTCTGTTATACTATTCTGTTGGAGATGTTCACAATAAAACGTTGTAAAACTTAAAAAAGAATAAATGAGTGCTAGATGATGTGAATCATTGAAGGGCTACTTTAGTCTAATTTCTTGACCAGTGTTAGAGGACAGCTGATAGCGTACGCTTTCTGTAAGGCATATGAATATGTTAATTAGTCATTAAGCATGGATGTGTCCAACACGGGGTGATCTTCACTTCTTGCTACATGGAAATCTTTTACATGAGATTGTTGTGGCAAAAATTGCCAATAAGGATTATCTTGAGGACCTGATACTTGCTTTATCCAGTAATTGCTCTACAGATGGCTGGTTATGTCCTTATGATTGACAGAATGCTGAATGTTGTCCCTTAAAAATGGAAAACAATATTAATTTTTTTCTGTTGGTTTAAATTTTAGGGCTTGAGTCACACTGCTGACATGCAAACAAGAGATGTGTTGATGAAACTGACGGGAACCATAGAATGCGAGGGCCCTAATCGTCACCTCTATGACTTCACTGGAAACTTGCACTTAGATGGGAAAAGGTATCACTCTTCCTTTTTTTTTTTTTTTTTTTTTTAATAAGGTGACTAAGAATTACTGGAGCTTTGGAAAAGATGTTTATTTCCTAGTCTCATAATATTTGAAAATGGTAAAATTTCTTCATTATTAACTTAGATCTAAGAAGCTGAACTTTTCTTGAAACACCATTTCAGTATCAATTTAAAACTTCCCTTCCATTTAAATAAAGAAATGATTTCCCCCCACAGGGGCACCAGGGATTTAGCCGAGGGACACTTACCAATGATCCACATCTCCTGCCCATTTATTATTATTATTCTTTTTTTTTAATTTTGAGATAGGGTCTCAGTAAGTTGCTTAGGACCTCCCTAAGTTGCTAAGGCTGGCTTTGAACTTTCCATCCTCCTTCCTCAGCCTCTGAGCAGCTGGGATTACAGGCATGCGCCAAACAAGGGATTTTTGACAAGAGGCCAAGGGCCTCAGATGAAATTCACAGCAGGTGGCCCATTCTTCCTGTGTTCCTGTGACCTGCCTGGCAGAAGAAATGGTTTTAGCTGTATCAAACGGTTGGTCGGTTGGTCGAGAAAAACAGGAGAGAGACCTGAGATGCATAAAAGTCAATATACTTATGAGAGAAATGTTTTTTTGTTTTTTTTTTTTTAATTTTGTCAGCTCTCAGCTAAGTAGTATTTGTTTGTTTTTGGCAATGCTGTGGATCACACCCAGGGCCTCCCGCATGCTAAGTAATCAAGTGCTCTACCACTCAGCCAGGCTCCCAGCCTTGTTTCTTTAGGGAAAGTTGAATGAAAGAACCATTAGTCTTCCTATGGAACGTTCATTGCCCAGTTATCTATATTCTGTTGTCCTTATCTCTGAGCATTTGTGTTATTGTCAGAGTTATCCTGGTCATGATGTTGGGGCGCAGTCTCTATCGGCTGCCCGTCTTTTATCTGCATGTTCCTCCACACCCTTAGGTGCTAAGGACCTGCTCGTAGGAATCAACCCCAGACAAATACGATAACTAAATGTGCTTGCTTCTTGATTGTCCTTTAATATATGTAGCCATTGTAGACACTCCCATTTTAAATTTCTAAATTATCACTCATATCATTATTTCATCTTTGACAAATTTGATAAGACAATTTTACTGCTGATTTTATTTTGACTTTCTTATTGTAGTCTATAAAATAAATTGGGTTTTCCCAAATGAATAAGTTTCTGGTTGTTATTTTAGCTCTTTCTTTTCTGGGTGTTTTGTTCCACAAGAGGATTATAGGAGACATAATTCTAACACTTCATAGAAAAAAACAGCCTCTTTATCCACAATGATGAATGAATAAAATGGATATTTTTGTGGGTCTCTTTTTGGTAGATTAAACCCAAAGTACCCTTTATTGATCAAATTTGACTGATGGGACCATTTGCTTTATTGTGGGTTTATGTTTAAGGGGGAAACTCAGGCTTGTCTGCCAAACTATCATTAAATGTCCATATTGTTTCTTACTTTTAGCCCTGTTGCCCTTGGGCCTGACCAGATCTTATTAAGAGGCACACAGCTTAGAAATACTCAGTGGATCTTTGGCGTAGTTGTTTATACCGGACATGACACCAAACTCATGCAGGTAAATGTTTCTATGCTGAAAACAATACTGATTTTAATTTGTTTTTGTTTTTATAATTTTCCCTTTCTTTTTGCTTTTGTTGAGTGAAAAATTCAAATATTGTATTTAGGAAGCTCAAATTTGCCTATGAATCTAAATTAGGAGAGTGCCTTAGGCAGTTTCTTCTGGATTTTTATCTTAACAGATATTTATTACCCCTTGCCTGAAACACAAATAATCTTTGTTTTCTAGATTTAAGAGAGATAAGTGATTCTAACTTATATTGTCTTCTGAACCTAAGTGGGGATTAGCTTTAGCTATTTTATTTCTCAACTTCTCCTTACCCCAGTTAATTAAATTTCACTGTAATTCTTATTTACCTGAATTAAAGAACTAATATTTAGCCTTTATATACCAAATAAAATATTTATTTGAAAGGATTTTGCTCTTTTTTTGGTGCTAATTTAAGAAATTTCATTGGTGAATTTACGACCCAAGTTGCGTTAGGACACGTTTGGCTGCGTTATTTCTTACATTTCTTTGTTATCACTTAGGATTGTACTTTGCTAATGGTAGCTATGACTGCCCTACCTTTTATAGCTTCTAAAGCATACATCTGGCTATATTTTTTCACTAAAAAATATTTAGTGACCACTGTACTCCAAGTCTTATGCTAGGCCGTATAGGTAGAATAAGGAGTAGCATGGAATTACAAAAATAGAGACATAATTATTGTAAAATGTGTCATTACAAAATCCTACAATTGTGTATCAAAGGATCATACAGCGTAGGTTTTGGGGGTGAGCTGATGAGATACTACAGATAATCTCTGGGCTGAATCACATTTTGAATAATGCATTGGAAGAGGGAGACTATTGTGTTGATCCACTCCTTGAGGTCATCTCCTTGAGATGAGAGAGTTAAAAATTAAAACAGGTGAAATGATAGACCCCAGGGCTATAACTGCTAGTTAATGCAGTGAAGATCTGGCAAGGAATCAGGGTTAGAAATGTGGAGAGACCACTGAGGTTGAAGAGCATTATTGCCGCTGTTGAGTGACAGGTGGTAAGTATATAGGAGACCCATCTCTGAGTCTCTGAAGTTGAGTGTTTATGCACGATCGATCCTGGGGCTGAACCCTGGGATTAGAAAGCTCAAGGTCAAACTGTAGAAGCCCACTCAGTGCTGAGCAGTAAGGGATGGGAGGCTAAATTGATGAGTAGGATGACAGCAAGTCTGGGGCAGAGAGGAATTCCAGGAGCCAGTAGCTGAAGCCCTCAGTGAGAGAGGAGTGGCTGAGACATCAGTGCCCTTGCTGTGGGGAGGGGCAGAAGACGGTGCAACCAAGTGGTGTGAACTTTACGAATGAAATTTTTTTTAACATGGCATTAGAGGAATAAAACCCAGAAGCATTACATGGTCTTGGATAGACATATAGCAAACTACCTCCAGTTGCCAAGGGATGGGAATTTTACAGAAGTATCCATCCTGCAGATGAGGGAGGCCCTAGCAAGGGTGTAAGGCAAGGAACAGGAGGAGAGCTTGTGAAGCAGGAAGACTTAGGGAAGTTCTGATCATGGTAAGGTAGGGCCCCAGGCACAGTAGAAGGCTTACAGAGATGGTGTGTTGGGCTCGATGGTGGGAAGAAAAATGAATAGAAGCCAAGAGGCAACTCTTGGTGGATCAGGATTGTTCATCATATCTGAGATGAATCCCATCTACCCCTCCTGCTCAGGCCTCAGCCATTCACACAGCTGCTTAGAGATCTTTCTAGGTAGTCTATAGGAAAGCCTTTAATTTTGTTGTTGTTGTTATTGTTAGTGTTTTTATTTTATTTTTTAAATTATTTATTAGATGATACAGAGTTACAATTGAGGGGGAAACATTATCAAATAATCCAGAACAAATGAATATATACTTAGTTATCTAGGGCTAATGCCATGTCATGGATGCCCAGCTTGGGTTCCCCATGTTGCTGTTTCCCCCAGAAGAACTCCTGAGTTAAATGGATATCTCGTGGAGGTCAGAGATCTCCTTCTGAGATGATTCCCCGAATAACTGACTGCTATGCCAGCTGCTGTGTAGCACTGAGCTTCTGTAGCCCTGCGCCAATGACCCTGATGAACACCTGAATTCCCGGAGCTCTACTAATCAGAGATCACTATTTATTTTACTTGATGATGAAGTGACAAAGAGGTAATGGGTGGCAGGGCCCCAAGACGAGTTTTCAGCTTATGCACATCACAAATTCCAGCCCTCTCCAGATTTCCTGGGGTACCGGGCTACTTTTTAGAGTATGACACAGTGTTATAGATCATGCATTGGTAATGCAGCATTGGAGCTAAGGTCTGGTAGTTATTCGTACTGCCCTAAGTCCTCCTCCTGCTCCTTGCCTCATCCAGTGGAGTATATGCCTTTGCTAGGGCTTCCCTGACTCACAGTACAGATGCTTTGGTACAGACTCCCGTTCCCTGGCACTTGGAGGTAGTACTTTAAACCATTCTCACCATCTCTTTAGTTAGCAAGGTGTGCACCAGGTGAGCTCATGCAGTTTGTAGCCTAACAGTGGTATAAGCACTTTCCTTTTTCCTCCATGTGACAAATTACTTGGCAAGACTTACTGCATGTCGACTGCTCTAGCACAGAACGATGGAAAACCCCAGAAACATCTGTGCTTGCCTCCCTGTGCCTTTAGGGCTAAAGCAACAAGTAAAAATAATGAGCTTTCCGAAGGAATAGGATATCTCACACATAGCTGGAAGCCATCCAGTTTATGTAACAACATTTTAGTCCGTACTTGTGCTCCTTGACCACAGAGAGGAAACTCAATTTATTTAGGGTTCTTTTGGGTTTTTTGTTGATGTCTTTAAATTCTTACCTCAGTGCCTTCTACCAATCAGGGTTCTCTCAGTTCATGTTTAGTACAGTTCAATCTACCATTTCTGTTGGTTGATTTAATGGAAAAGAGAGAGATTATCACATCAATTATAGCAAAATTAATATCAACAAATCATGCATTGCTTCAAGCAATTCACATATATTAACTCATTTATTCTTCAGTTAAGAGGAAGGAACTATCACTGTTCTCATTTTATATATGACGAAACTGAGGCATATTGTCTAAGTACTTAACCTAAGCTTAGAAATAGAGCTGAGATTTAAATCTAGCCTGGCAAACTCCACAGTCGTTGTTTCAACTAGTATTCTGCTGTTGGCTTGCTTTCTTTGAAGGAGATAAGATGTGTGCAATTCATGTCTGATTTCAGCTTTTTCAAAATCTAATATTTTGACCTGTTCCTATTTACAACTCCATTACATAAAAGTAGCAGCATTGTTTAAGAATTTTTTTTAGAAAAACTTGTAGTTCCTTTAAGAATTTAACATGAAAAGCTCATCATTGCAAGAACTGTTCATGGGTTAGGTATGAGTGGTCAGAGCTTGGCTTTCCACAAAGTGCATGTGTTGCAGCCTGAGGTTTTGGGGTCATTTCTGTTGTGTTGGATGAAAGATAAATTTTCCCGACTCTGTTAACTAGCTGGAGTTTAACCACTGGAAAAGATCAGAAGTCAGTAACTAATGGGGTCATAGAAATGAGGTTAATTGTAATTTTTTTCCTTCCTGTTCATTCAGCGAATGTTTATTAAAATGATAAGATCATATTTAGCTTTTAAAGATCAGGATAAACAGTCTTGGAATGGGTATACTGGCTCTTGCTGGGAGACCAGATGGATGTGTTGTCCCAGGTGACCTTTATATGGCATTTGATTGATGAATAAGATGGCCTTTACTAATGGATTTCCATTTAGATTCTAGAGGAAGTTTTTGAAAAGTCTGTAAAGGACAAATAATTTAGAGAGCTAAAGAGAAAGAGGAAAAAAGTATGAATAGAGGAAATATTGCTGTGTTATTTAGATACCTAAAGGACTTTGCTTTTCAAAATCCCAAGTATAACAATTCCCCAACTTCCCCACCCTCAAAAGAAAAACATGCAGACGACAGCACAGAATTTCTAGGTCTGATGGTGGAATTCAAACGGATTTCAGTGACATGTGGCAGGAGATTGATTAATCTCTTGTTTTCATCTCAATTTTATTTTTACATTGTGACTTTACTCGTATTCTTCTTTTTGGAGACATTTCCATCCTAGCTCTTTCAATAATCAGAGAAATTGAGGATAGTGAGGACCGTGGTGACTTTAGTTTGATGTAAGGCACCATTTCCATGTCACTTGGTGCCTTACAAGCTTTCCTGTCCCCTAGTCTTTGCAAATCAGTGTGGCCTCAGACAGCCAGGGCCCAGGATTCCTGGAAGGGGATTTGCAGATTGAAGCTCTAGCATCCCCCTCTCACCATCCAGTTCCTCCTGCCTCACCTCCAAGAACGGATTATCATAATTAATTTCCACCTAGATGTTCTTTCCTGTGTGTCTCCTCAGCCATCTTCTGTGTTACTCTGTTTCCTATTTTTGTTGAACAAATTTCCCTAAATTTAGTGGCCTAAAACCACCAAAAGTTGCTATGTTGCTGTTCTGCAGTGAGAAGTTGGATATGGGTCTCGCTCAACTAGAAGTCAAGATGTGGGCTTCTTTTTTCTGCAGGCCTAAGACGGGTTCCTGTGTCTTACGTTTTCAGCCTTTGGAGTTGCCTGTCCTCCCTGCCTTATGATTCCTTCCCTCCACCCTCTAAGGCAGTAATAGTGTATCTCTCTGACCACCTCTCTGTAGCACCTTTCCTTCTCACTGTAACCAGGAAAGCCTTTCCCTTCTGAGGACCCTTGTGAGATTAAATGGGCCCATTTAGTTAATTCAAGATAATCTCCCATCTCTTAATCACCGGTGCAAAATCCCTTTTGCTATATATCACAACATACTTGTGTCCAAGCATTAGGATGTGAGCATCATTGGGGACCATTATTTTTCCCACCACAACTACTTTCAAAAATTATAAAATAAAATGACTGCAGGTGTATAACTGTCTTGCTCAAATGATTTTATTGACTTTTCCACTGCAGAGAGAATTTAGTCTCAAATTTTCCACCTGAAATACAGTACTCCTTGACTCCAGCTTCAATGAATCTTCCTGCATTCACCTCCCAACACTGGCCTTGGATCTAGGTGGGCTGGTTTCCCCATCAGTAGTGAGACTTCCTTTTTTGTTTTACCTTCCTGTCTACATTCTGCTTATGATTCAGGTTTCTCCTGTTCACAAGTTCCTTTCTGACTTTTGCTTATCATTTCTTGTTTACAATTTTCCAGGTGAACCTTTTGTCCATTCATTTATTTTGGCATCTATTAATGTTTTATTTTGCATTATTGATGTATATGTCTTTGTGAGTGTCTTTTCTTTCTTCATTTTTTTCCTAATGGTGGGAAAACATACACTTTAACAACCTCTCTGCATATTTGTTGTGGAGTTATGTTATTACTGTGAAGGTTTTCGCACTATTTTTCTGGTATAGAATCTCTAAGTTTCTTTTGAATTAGCAGTATTCTGATTTCTTTTAAACCGAACTTAAATTATTGAGAACCTGTTGTGTTCCTTGATAATGGAAGTGGCTAATTTCATGCTAAGATATAATCATTGTGAGCGCAGAATGAATCATGCGGAGTTGGAATATGCTCTTTAAGCTGATGTTTTTTAATTTCATTGGTTATTTGGAAAAGAAGTTGTCTTTTCTTCTTCAGTAGTTGAATTTGGTTGTCTTACCTCAATTTCTTCCTCCCTGCATCCCCAAGTCTATCGTGTGACTCTTACTGACTTTAAATGCTGTTTTACAGAATTCTACCAAAGCACCTCTCAAAAGATCCAATGTTGAGAAAGTAACCAATGTGCAGATCCTGGTGTTGTTTGGCATCCTCTTAGTCATGGCCTTGGTGAGCTCAGTGGGGGCCCTGTACTGGAATGGGTCTCATGGTGGAAAGAATTGGTACATCAAGAAGATGGGTAAGTTTCGGGGTGTGTTGCTTGTTGAAGTAGACCACAGCACGCTTGGAAAGCCCTTCCAGACATGGTTCATGTTTGGTGGGCATGGCATCCTTTGGCTCATGTGATGGAATGAAGATTGACACATGTGGAGATTGTTTTATACTCAAATGATTACTATCAATAATTAAAAAACTTACTTTCTTCATAGTTGCATTAGGGATGGCAATGTGCATCTTAATTAATTGGAATGCATTTTGAATTAATACCAACTTAATTTTATTAAATTTAGAAATATCACTCTAGTACACTTCCATTTCTTCCCCTTCTTATGCTATTATTATTACATTTATCTGTTATCAATCCAACAAAAAATGCTATAATTATTGCTTTATATGACCTTTTGTCTCTTCAAGAAGTTAAAAGGAAAAAAAGAAAAAAGTTATGGAAACTATTATAGTTATTATTTATAGTTATACATAGTAGTTGGGTTTATCCCAACAAACTAATGCATGCATAGAAATTGGTTTCAGTCCAACATCCCCCACTTACATGAACTTATTTTATATTAATTTAATTGCTTACTATTTCTGATAGTCGTCTTCTTGTGGATTAATTATCAACTGGTGTCATTTCTTTATGTTCTTTTCTTATTTATTTGTACTTTCATGCATATTACACCTGTATACAACACCAGCAATACATTTCTATAATGCAACTTTATCATTTTAAATCCAGAAGAAAGTATAAACGTATGTAATGTCTTTTATAAGTATATCTATAATTTACTGGCACTCATTATATCTTTACGTGGATTTTAATTGCTGTCATGAGTTATTTTTTTTGTCCCGGGGAACTTTCTTTAATATTTCCTTGAAGATAGATTGGCAGCAAATTAGCTCAGTTTTTCTTTTGTTTACTTTCTTTGTTTTTGAAGAATAGTTTTGCTGGATATGGAATTCTTGTAGAATTCTGACTGACCTTTTTCTTTCAGTACTTTGAATATGACAACTCGTTGCCTTCTGGTTCCCATTGTATCGATGAGAAGTCAGTTGTTAAACATATTCTGTATGTGCAGTGTGTTCTGTGAGTCGATTTTCTTTTCCTGCTTTCAAGATTTTGTCTTTGGTTTTCAGTAGTTACGTGTTTATTCTGTTTGAGCTTTTTTGAGCTTCTTAGATACGCAGATTCACTTTCTTCATCAAATTTGGGAAGTTTTCAGGTATTATTTAATTTTTATTTATACTTCATTCTTAGTCCTTTTTTCTATTATTGCCATAATGTGTAAGTTGTTATCCTTGGCATGTCCTATAGTTCTCTGAGACTCTGCTAATTTTTCTTTATTCATTTTCTTTTTTGTTCTTCAAATTGGATAATCTCTATTGACCTCTCTTCAAGTTTACTTCTTATCTTCTCTGCTGACTCAAATCTACTGTTAACTTTCACTGGTGATTTTTTTCATTTTATTTAATGTACTTTTTAACTTCAGAATCTTCATTTTGTTTTTGTTAAAAATAACTTATCTTTATTGGTTCTTTGAATATATTTTTCCTTTTTCCATTATTTGGAGTCTCCTCAGTTTCTATTTCTTTCTTTTCTGTTTTTTGCACACATACACACACACACATATATATATATGATCTTTATATTTATTAATAATATAATACTATATATACATATATGTATATATGTGTGTGTGTATATATATATATATATATATATATATATAGTTATATAGTTATTTGGTGTTGAAAACTGGATATTTTAGATACTATACTGTAGCAACTCTGGTTTCTGATTTCCTCTTCGTTCTGGATTTATTGTTGATGTTTTCCATTTGACTTTTCTGAAATCATTCTATAAAGTCTATTTTCTCCTGCAGTAGCAGTCACTAATGTTACTGCTCAATTTCATTTCTTTGTTTTTATTTTTAAATGATTTTAAGTGTACATTGGTTTTTAATACACTCACAGGTTTGTGCAGCTCCCACCATTATTTAATCTTAGAATATTTTTGTCTCCACAGAAAGGAACCCCATTCCCATTAGGCAGCTCCTGGGTCAGTAGAGCTTGCTGGTCAGCCAATGGTTGGTCAGAGGTTTTGTGTAAACCTCTTAAGCCAGCAACTACCTTTTGTCATTTGATCCTAGGTGACTTAAGGAATGCCTTTGACCTTTGGGGAGATTAAAGTGCATTCCACTTGTGGTCAAGGACTGGTAGCTTACAGGTTCTGTCTTTGGGCTCTCATGGACATTACCTTTTGCACTATCAGGGAGGAATATGCTCTTATGAAGGCTTCTTTGGCAACATTTTCCCACAGATATCAATGCCAAGTTTCTAGCTGGTTTGTTCTTTTGTTTGCCCCTGCTAATATTGTGGATTTATTTTCTTTCCCTGATTAGCCGCTGAGATCTCTGTTGTTTTTGGTAGTGTTCTGAGCATGGCCTTTTACATATTCCGTCCAAATGTCAGTTCCCTGAATATGTTCCTGTTCTGATAGCCTTCCCCAGTTGGGGTAGCAGCCTGCTCTGTTCTGGGATAGAATTTCTACAGCATGGAATTCTGGGGCAGGGGACGTGGAGTTGGTAATTTACATCCCGGTCTACCCCTGCCACCCAACCAGAATAGAACTTAAGCAAAGTAAATCTATAGATTTGGGGGTGGAGTGAGAAACTAGCCTCTGGCTAAATGCCAAGATTTCTCCCATTCTTACAAGATTAAGTCAGTTTTTAAAATTACATTCTTGTGGGGATGGAGTGGTAGCCTGGCGGTTACAGCACTTGCCTGGCATACGCAAGTCCAGGGGTTCAAACCCCAGGACCCATGTACACAACTAAGTGTTGGAGCAACGAAAGCCATGTGAAAAACTCAATAAAAATTGATTCTCTCTGTCACTCCCTCTTTCTCTCTCTCTCTCACTGTCCTTCTCTCTGTTAAAAAAATACATTCTTGTGAAATTTTCTATGCTCTATGACCCATTTACAAAGACTTTAAAAGCTTGTTTTTGATAATTTTGTCCAGTTTTATTGTAATTTGGTGGTGGTAGTGAGGTAAGATCTGTCAGTCTCTTTATGTAGTAATTCCAGAAAGTCAGTAGAACTTACAGAAAAATTAAATTATAAATTTAAAATTTTGTAGTATTTCTTGGGGTTTATTATTATTCCCATCTTTCCATATATTTAGGTTGAACTCATTAAAACTTTTAAAACATTTTCTAATTATTCATGTAAAAAACTCATGCACTTTTAACTGCCCAGGAGAACACTTATGGCCACTTTACAAATGTGGGTCCTGTGAATGGAGCTTCAGATGTAATTGGATCACAATAACTTGGTATTGGTTGATTCTTAAACTTTGGGTTTGGATCACATTATGTGTCTAGCATCAAATGTGGAGACTGATACTATTTGTGCATATTAATTCCACAAATGTCACAGTCTGTGAAATGTATGGCACTGACACCATCTTGATGTACAGGCTTTGTGGAGAGTGAATGGCATATAAATGGCTGAGATAAAGTCAGCACTAGCTGCATGATTTATACTGGAACAATGCTCTTTTTGTCCTATTAATAACACTTTCTGTCTTGTTGTCCTTATGGTAGTGTCTGAATAATTCTGATAAAACTGTCAGACTTAACAGTTGCATTGCTACTGTTGGAACTTGGACTTCAGTTCCTATCTGACTCTGCCCTTTCTTATATCTTTGGATATTTCTGTTTGAATCAGTTTTTTTTTTAATGTACAAGTGAAGATTCTATTTTCTTTTTGATGTACCTCTCTCATTTCATGTCTTTGGACCAGGCATTCTAGGGTTTTTTGAGCTTTGGGTTTGGTTTTCCCCTGAATGCACTCCTACTTTTGGACACTGTATATGATAATATGAAGCACTTTTGGCTAATGTTCAAAATCAGAAAATTTTATTTTCTTTAAAAAATGAAGTTTTTAATATTGAGCAATTTTTTAAAATTTTACAAAATGATTTCTTACTAGGTAATTTTATTGGCAGATATCTATTGCTAAGCTGTACTTTAGGGGCATTTGCATATTGGGACTTAGAGATCCTATTCAGTGAGTCCCTAATTGTATAGGAAAGCAAGCTGGTGAAGTAGTGTATGAGAAAGAAAGGCTGTCAGCTCGGGAAGTGGACAGCTAGGTCATGAGTGGAAAATGAAAGGGTGGTGGGACAGTGAGTCTGTTGGCCAGCTGGTGAGTACTCACATGATTTTTTCCTAGTACTTTGTCTTTCCATCACAATCACCCTCCAGAACTCCAAGTCTGAATCAAACCTCCATTTGAATCAATTTCTTGGTGCAAAGCTCAATAACTGTGATTTGGAGCCATTACAAATTCCTAATCACCAGTCTTTGCCTTCTGCTCTTCCGTTAAAAACGTCCTGTGTTGGTTCCTGCAGCACTCCACAAATTCCTCTTTAATAGCTGTGTCCTGCTGCGAGGTCACATTGAGGGACCTCTGATCGCCTTGTCCCCTCCCCTCAACACCTCCAAGGAAGAGCCAGCTCTTGGTGACAGGAACTGCGTCTGACTTGTCTTTTTGTATAATTCCTGACACAGAAGATGTACAACAGCTTTTTTAACTTGAATCTGTAAATAAACCAATAGGCATTTGTTGTATCTTTTAGAAAAATTTAAAAATAGCAAATTGGAAAGAAACTGGATAGAGACTATGATTAAAGCTACACAGATATCCTGGTTTTTTTCCACAGACACAAGCTCGGATAATTTTGGATACAATCTATTGACATTCATCATCTTATACAACAATCTTATTCCCATCAGTCTGCTGGTGACTCTTGAGGTTGTAAAATACACACAGGCCCTTTTTATAAACTGGGTGAGTATTAAGGTGGCGTTTGGGTTGCTGGAGAAATGCCAACTACTGCTTTATAATACACTCTCAAGCCATTCTCATTTACTTGGGCTCCCAGAAAAGGAAGAATAGAGTCCATTTATGATCAGTTCTGAGGATTAAGCTGGACAAACAGAGAACTGGCGAGGGTGCCCCAAGAAGTGGGCAGAGCAGTACGCCTACCTATTCATGGAGTTGTTCTGAAGACTAAGTGAGACAGAGGAAGTGTGTGCCAAGGAAGCACACTCTTAAGTGTGTTTACTTTAGTGTTCTTTATGCATCAAAATTCATTGTGAAAGTGAACTTGGATTTGGTTGGAAGGATGGAGTTGTACACGTGCGTGCATGCACTGGAGATAGAATCCAGGACCTTGTGAATGCAAAGCACTTGCTCTACCGCTGAGCTACACCCCTGGCCCTACAGATGGGATTGTTACCAAATTGCCATGGTCCTTCAGCAAATTGCCATCAGACTTCAGCAGCCAGTATTTGCTGACTGGACACATTTATTTGCATTTTTATTGAATTTTCACGAGATTCCTCTGAATGCAGCATTAACCCAAGCTTAGAATCATGAGTAGTTCAGGTCATGAAAAAAACTAAACTATGTACATAAAAGACTGTTTTCTCTCTTAAATTCCAGGATTTCTACATCCTAATAGTCTCTGTTTTCACTACCAAATTAAAAATTCCTATTTATATTGAACAAAAGGGTTTTAAGGTGCCTATTCTTAGCTTCTGTGTTAATCTGAATGAGGAATCAATGGTACGTATTTTCCAAAGTGCTCTCTCTCTTTCTCAGGATACAGATATGTATTATATAGGAAATGACACTCCTGCAATGGCCAGGACATCAAACCTTAATGAAGAGCTTGGGCAGGTAAGAACCTCTTTGGGAACTTCAGTAGTGGTGACATGAGATGGAGGGGAGGCGAATGTTAGCAGAACTATGGAGAGATTTTCCAAGACAGTCTGTGACTGTGGTTATGATGTCTGAAGAGCAATTTGGCATTTGAAAGCTTTAATAAATGCAAATATCGCTTGCTTTTGACTTGCATTTTCCCACATTTTTCCTGAACTCTTCTTTCATCTGCTAAGTTGTGCTTTGACTTATGTTTGCCTCTTACATTGAAATTGCTGTGGTTGAAATTTGAATGCATTGAAATTAGAGATCATGATTTCATTTTATATATCTTAAACTTCCCAACCACCCTCTGAGGTAGGGGCTTTCTTCATTATATAGATGAGAAAATGAATAGCTTACTCCAGAATCCCTGCTTAGCAAATGACAGATTGGGGACTGCCAACTGTCTATCCAAATGTGGCCTTAGGCTTCCTTGCCTGTGTAGGAATGTTTCCTGCATATTTGGTGTCACTCTGAAGATAGGGGTGAGACGTCTCAGCCATCCAAGGGTTAGAAAAAGTCTTGACGCCTCAAGGTGGAGGCTTGCTTTCCTTGGTTAGAGGTTGGCTTTCTTTGATTTTGTTACCCTCAAGGACAAACTGAATTCTGTAGCAATTTTTATAGTTGTTTTTCCCCCCCCAGAAGGTTGAGGCTTAAATTTGTGGGCACAATTTTGTAATAAAATAGAACTTTATAGACAAAAATTGAAGTTGCTCCTTTGATATTATCTTTCCAAATCTACTCAGAGAGAATAGCAGATTTTTCTATCTTTCCTTCAACTGTGCATATTCATGCATGCTTTTAAATTCTTAGTATAATAGGGTGGACTAGGATTAAAGAGAAAAACCCTGACACAGAGAACAAATCCTCCTGGGAAAGCCTACGTCTCTGGTTTCCCTCTGCCTGCCTGTGTTCCATGCTCCTAGGGTGAGGGGCAGTTCCCAGAGTGGGCCTGGGACTTTCTTCTTCTTTTTCTTTTTTTTTTTGGCATAGGGTATCAAACCCTGGGGTGCTTTACCACTGAGCTACATCCCCCAGCCCTTTCTGAGACAGGCTCTCACTAAATCGCCTCAAACTTGCATCCTCCTGCCTCAACCTCCCAAGTCACTGGAATCACACACTGCCACCACAACCAACTCCTGGGCCTTGGACTTTCACTCTTTTTTTTTTCTTTTAAACTGACATTCTCTCTTTCTGCACTGGGTTTGTCATTAGTAAAATCCTACTTTTATAAGAATCTGTGAGGTTTGGGTACATCTCAGACTATATTTGTCTCCTCTTTGAACCCTTCCTTCCCCAGGCAGGGCTAATTCACCTGTCTTCTCTGTTCCCATTAGTCCTTCCAAACATAAATGTAGTAAAATAAGAAGCGTGGTTAGTCACGCAATGTCTGTTTTTTCTCAAGACTCTTTGTGAGCTCATTTGAGAACAGGAAATTGCCCTGTATAGCTGGCCCTCATATCTGTAAGTTCTTTATCCTTGGGTGGATCCAATAGCAGATGGAAATGTGGTTGGGTCTACAGTGTCTGCATCTCTACTGTACGGGACTTTTTTTCTTGCCATTATTCTGTGAACAATACAGTAGAACAACCATTTACATAGCATTTAAATCATATTAGCTACTTTAAGTCATCTAGAGGAAAGTTTGTGGGAGGATATGCAAAGTTTTTTTTTTCTTTGAGAGAAGGACAGGGGGAGAGAGAGAGAAAGAGAGAAACAATCGTTATTCAGTTTTTCATGTGGGCTTTGTTGCTCTGAGACATCGCTGTGTATGTGGTGCTGGGGTTTGAACTCGCATACTCGTGCATGCCGGGCAAGCACTGCAACATCTGAGCTCCAGCTCCAGCCCCAATGCACAGGTTTTATGCACTACACCACTTAATATAAAGGACTTAAGTTTCTGTGGATTTTGGTATCTGCAGGGGTCTTGAAACCAATGTCCTGAGCATACCAAGGGATGATTGTATGGTCTTTGGTTGCTTTTTTCAGTTTAACACAATGCTCAGAATGCCATTGAACAGAGCCTGAAAAATTGAAAATTTGGAAGTGCTCAAGAAGCACTCAGGAGGAAATAAGTCATCACAACTGGGGATGTGGGGAAAGTTTGCATAGGGAAGAGGTTTTGAGTTGGAACCTTAAGGAATAGGGTGAGTGAAAATAAGTCTTGATGACTCCTTATTATGAAATTTTCATTCTTAAGTATTTTGATATTGAGAGAGAGAGAGAGAGAGAGAGAGAGAATTTTTAGTTTTTCATGCGGCCTTTGTTGCTCTGAGGTTTGAGCTCTCATACTCGCGCATGCCAGGCAAGCACCGTAACTGCCGAGCCACCGCTCCAGCCCTTTGTTCTTTTTAAAAGGCAAATTCTACTCTACTTTTATACCCCTGACTTAGTCTACATAAAGCTTATTTGAAACTTACTGTTTATTTATTTTTAAATTTTATTTTTTCATTCTTTTTTCTTTTTTTTTCTATTTTTTATTGGTGCATTATAGTTATATATAAGATGGGATTTGTTGTCACATATTCATAGATGCACATAATAAAACAATATAATTTGGCCAATATCCTCTCCCCAGCACTTCCCCACCTCTCCCTTCCTGTCCCCTGGTCCCTTGCCCCTCCCTCTGGTATATATATTTATTCTAATATACCCAAGTATAGTGACATAATTCTTATATCTATGAAAAACCTTTTTCTATATCTGACAATAGCATATACAATGATATATCTGTTAAAGCTTGGAGTATACCTTGTTTTAACTCAGTTCCAACATTTTCCCTTCCCCTCCCTTCCTCCTATCCCCTGTTCTTGTTAGACATATTTGACAATCGGATAAACATTAACATTGTTATAAAGCACGTGGTATAACTTATTCTAATTCAGTCCCCAATATCTCCCCACCACCTCCTTTCTCTTTCCTCTACTGGTCTTTCTGTTATTTATTAAATAGCTTTATTTTTAGTGACTCATTAATATATACATATGTAATTCACTAGGATATGCTCATATGGACCTAGAAAAGTTAAATCTGATTTCCTTCCAATAACATTCCCTATTTCATTCCTCCTTCCCCCATTTCCTTCCCCTTTGATTATTTCTGTTCTTTCCCTTTTTTTTATTAGACTTTTAATTTTTTGAGACTGGCTTATTTCACTTAGCATGATGTCCTCCAGTTTCATCCATTTGCCAGCAAATGATATAATGTCATTCTTCCATGTGGCTGAGTTATATGCCACAATTTCTTTATCCATTCATCTGTTGAAGGGCATCTTGGTTCCATAGCTTAACTATTGTGAATTGTGCTGCTATGAACGTTGATATGACTACATCACTGCAGTATGCTGCTTTTAGGTCCTTTGGATATATACCAAGGAGTAGGATAGCTGGGTTAAATGGTGGATCCATTCCTAGCTTTTACAAATTAATGAAACATAATTACCTAGCTTTGATTAATGCATGTTGTATACATGTATTGAAATATCACTCTAACTCCCTCAATATGTACAATTATATGTTGATCAAAAATTTTAAAATGTTTAAGGAGACAAATGTCATGTACCCTGATTGAACTCCTTATACTTTGTGTACATGTGTCAAATTACACACTGAACCCCATAAATATACACAAGTAAGATAAAGAATGTTTATTCTTTAAAAGAAACTTTATGGGTAAAGCATAAATTGCTCCTAGTGTGCTAATTTTATATTTCAGCATAATAGGGAGATTAAATAATTCTTCTTCACTTGAAGGACCTTTGATTGCTTTCAGAAATAACTCTCAATTTACTTATTTGTCATTAAGAAAAAGTATAGAGTAAGCAATTCATATTATTAATCTCTCTTTTATAAAAAAATAAAAAAATTCCCTGGACCAGGTTTTTAGATTTCTGCAAGTTCTTTAGCATACAGCAACACTCTTGACCCTTCTCTGGAAAACCACCGAGAAACTGATTTCCTCTGGAGTGATATTGTTAGTTACCCCCATTCACTAATCCATGACATAATTGCGTAGAAGTTTACTTGGAGAAGGATGTTGCAATCTTCTGACCAGACCTTTTATTTCATAGGCGTGGGAACTGGTTTGGGAAGGATAAGATGACTTCCCATAGTTTGCTTGACTAGTTATCACCCACTACCTGCTTTGAACTGTCTCCTGTCTCCTAATCAAGAGATTTTCCTCTCTTTTCCATTACGGATATTTGTGTTTGTAAGCATTGTTTTTGCATTCTGTTAATCTTGTCAAGATAGCTTCATCTTATAGGTCTTGCTGTTCTACTTGGTAGTTTCATTCACCTTTGTTTTTTGAGAACATCATATATTGGAGTCTGTAAAATGTTCCATCTTGGAAAGTGATATAATCTATCCCAGATTTATGCTGTCTTCTTCATACGAATTTTAGTTGTGATAGTGATTGAGAAGGTACAGGTTTGTCCTATGCTGTTTTGGGATCTGTCTTTTTAATCCAACTAGGGAGTAGAGTCTTAAGATCTGCATACTGTATGAAACATGGCAGTGTCTTCAAAGATGAAATGCATCGTTGAGACTTTGGGTGGCAGGACTGAAGATTTGGCTTCTACGTAGTACCAGAGCTATTATGGAAGCTTCCTTTGCATATTTCTGTACAATTTGACTATAGAATTAGTAATACAAAAGGTCCGCAATTTGAGCATTGGAGTTATTTTTGTTATTAACTTCCTTTAAGGAAATCTACTCATTTAAATTTAATACAGATTTTGAAAAGTATGGAAGGAAAGACTTCATTAATTGGTATTTGCATCTTATTACACTCCTGATGTGTATTTCTTTTATTCTTTGTTTTAGGTAAAATATCTTTTTTCTGATAAGACGGGAACCCTTACATGCAATATCATGAACTTCAAGAAGTGTAGCATTGCTGGAATAAGCTATGGGTAAGTGTGTTTATTACTTAAATGAAATTTCATTTGTATTCTTTCAACAAAGTAAATTTACTTCATCACATATCTTGACTTTCTCGTATTTTAGATATGAAGTTAAAAGTATCTAAAACCTGATGAATCCCAAATGGAATTTTTAAAAGTTGAAATATGATTTATTTCTGCAAATGTTCAAGAGAACCTATAAATTTATACATCTAATCTAAAAACTATGGATTTCTTGCCCATATTTTGATGTGAATGCCTGTCTTTGGATCACAGTTTTGTGACTTTTCTGTTTTCTCTCTCTCTGGCAGTCATTTCCCAGAATTGACAAGAGAGCCATCCTCTGATGATTTCTCGTAAGTAGATTCTAGCACTTGTTGATGTCTTAGTGAAAGAGGCTTCAGAATACTTCCATATTAGCTTTTATTATCTGAATATCTTATATGTAAATAACAGTTACATATGGGTTATTTCAAAAGAGAACTCAGAATAAGATTTAAACAAAGATACCACTTTGAAAGTCCATACTTTGAAAACCTTTTAACAAAAATAGCCCTTGGTCTAGTACTTCCATTTCCTGTTTTTTTCTCCTTCTATCCTGCATGAATGTTTTCATATGCTCTTACTCAGTTTTCAAGAGCACTCTCTGTCCTTGTCCTTACAGTGTCATTTCCTGTTCTGCTCTCTTATGCACAACCCCCACTTTGTTTTGATTTCTTATTTTTTATAGGTTTTCTTAAGAAGCCTAGTGATTATTGGCTGTGTGCTCACATATATTTTATTGTAAACAGAACATAAAATTTATTATTTTCACTATTTTTAAGGCCTCTTTTTTAGGGGAGTTTTAGTTTGAGATCAAAATTAAGAAGGCACAGAGATTTCCCATGTAATCCCTGACCTCCCTCCCGCATTATCATCCCTGCCATGAGAGTGCTACATTCGCTACCAATGGTGAACTTTTGTTGACACCAAGAGTCCACACTTTTAGGGTTTCCTCTTTGTGCTGTACATTCTGTGGGTTTGGACAAAAAAAGAATGACATGCATTCCTCATTTATAGTATCATATGGAGTGTGTCCAATGCCCTAAAATCCTCTGTGCTCCACCTGTTCACCCCTGCAGCCCTCAGTCCCTTAAAACCTGTGAACTTTTTCCTGCCTGCATTTCTTTGCCTTTTCCAGAACGTTTCAGTTGGAATCATACATTCATAGGCTCTTTAGATCAACTCAGGATCATGCTTTAAGGTTCCTTCAAGTCTTTCATGGCTTGATAGTATAATTCTTTTTAGAGCTGAAAATTTTTCCAGCTTCAAGGGTTCTCTAAAGTATGAATCTTTTTCCATTTCTTTCTGGTTTTGTTGTCTGGCTGCATGATGAGGGAAGGTTCTAGCAGGCTGAGTCCTTTAAGCAGAATTAGAACCCATCCCGTCTTCTGCCCTCCCTGCACCTGCGTCACTCTTCACAGGGTTCAGCTGGGGGATCAACTTGCATTTGGATGCTCCCCTTTGCAAACTGTTGGTCGCTGTTTTCTCTGCTGTATGAAACTCTTGGGGCTGGAGTGATGGTATGGCGGTTACGGAGCTTGCCCAGCATGCACAAGTACACGGGTTCAAACCCCAGCACCACATACACAACTAAGTGTCAGAGCAATGAGAGCCATGCGAAAAACTCAATAAAAATTGATTCTCTCTCTTTCTCTCTCACTGTCCTTCTTCTCTCTTTTAAAAAAATAAACTTTGCTATCTGTTTGTAGTTAAGGGTGCACCAGCTCTGTTGCTGTCTCTTCTTTCACTGTCATTGTTTTGAAGAAAGGGTTTCAGGGGGGAGTGAACATGAGTGCACATGCTTAAGTCCTTACATTTGCTTCAGTGTGATTGCACGCAGCCACCATTCAAGGTTCTAGTATCATAACTGTGTGCCTTTTTCTCTCTCCTACATATGAGCTCTCGCCATAACTGAAAGCACACATCCAACACTGAGATTCCTCTTGCTTTGTATTCTTTGAGTAGACACTCTTGGATGTTTTCCCTGGTATAAGTTATGCAGGGATCAACTGAAATGACAGGCGCTTATTGATCCTTGGCTTTTGTTTCTTTCCTTTGTGACAATGCTGTTATTTATAATATATTTTATTTGTAAGATTTACTATTTTAGTTTTGACATAGTACATAGCATTCAACATCTTTAAAAGTTGAATATAAATCTGTGGGCATTTTAAGTGTGGGTGTTCTTGAAGCCAGACTCTTTTTTTTTTTTTTTTAAGAGAGAGAGAGGGACAGTGAGTGAGAGAGAGAGAATCAATTTTATTTAGATTTTGCGTGGCTTTTGTTGCTCCAACACATCATTGCGTGTGTGGTACTGGGGTTCAAACCCATGTCCTCATGCGTGCCACGCAAGCTCTGTAACTGCTGAGCAACTACTCCAGCCACTGTGAAGCCAGATTCTTACTAGGTTTGAGTTAACTTTTTTTTTTTAATTTTTAATTTTAATTTTTTCATCCAGGTTTTGTTTTTCCTCCATTTAGTTGTGTAAGTGGTCTTGGGATTCAAAACCGGGACATCATGCATGCCAGGCAAGTGCTTAACCACTGAGTCACCTCTCCTGCTCCTAGTCTGAGTTGTCTTAACAGGAACTTACAAATTGAATGAGTATCCTTTTGTTCTCTCTTACAGTCGGATACCTCCACAACCTAGCGATTCATGTGACTTTAGTGACCCCAGGCTGTTGAAGAACATTGAGGATCACCATGTGAGTCTGCTAGTTTATTTCTAAGACATTGAATAGCTTATGGTTCACTGTTATTTATATCGTATAAATGCAGTTTCTTAAAAGTTGCTGTTTTGGAGCCTGGAAAGAGGTGCAGTCTCAATTTTATGGTGTTAGTACTTTGGGAATGTGAACTTAAGTGCTGTGTGGTGAGCTCTGCATAAATTGGTGTCAAACTGGATTTAAGTATGTGATGCAGTGGTGCACCAGGTTCCAGTCTCACCCTAGGACTTTATAATAGTTCAGGTTTCTGTTGCTTTGCGAGATAGCTGCCGTTCTGTTTCTTCCATAGCTGTGGATCTAGGAGGCCACTGTCTTGGAAAGCAATTCTATATTCTTTAATTAGGACACTTTAGGAAATAAAAGAAATAATAACAGTTTATTATTACTAGAGGTGGCTACTATGTTCTACTGTGTGCCAGACATGTGATAATGTATCCTTTAGCATTTGAGTCTACCCTGGGAGGCCACAAGGGAGTAACACAGATTGAATTAGCCAAGAATTACCCAGAAGATAAATGTAGAAGCAAGGTTTAGAACCTGTGTCTGTTTGGATCTCATTGTTTTTTTTTTTTGTTTTGTTTTGTTTCTTTCTTTATTCTTGCTGTTTCCCAGGCTGGTCACCAACTTCTGGGATCAAGCGATCCGCCTGACTCAGCATCTAGAATAGCTGAGACTGTAGGTGTGGGCCACCACAGTGGACTCAATTCTTGATATTTTTTTTGGTGCTGGGGATTGAACCCAGGGGTGCTTAACCACTGAGCCACATCCATAGCCTTTTTTATTTTTTTATTTTGAGACAGGGTCTCACTAAATTGCTTAGGGCCTCACTAAGTTGCTGAGGCTGGCTTTGAACTTGTGATCCTCCTCTCCCAGCTGCCTGTGCCACTGAGATTACAGGCATATGCCACTGTGCCTGGCTCATGTTCAATGCTTTTTTTTTTTTAAGAGTGAAAAGGAGAGAGAGAGGGAGAGAGAGAAAATAAATTTTATTTAGTTCTTCATCTGGTTTCTTTTCTCCCACACTTAGTTGTGTGAGTGGTGCTGAGGACTGAGGTTCAAACCTGGATCCTTGCACATGCTAGGCAAGTGCTTTAACTGCTGAGCTACTGCTCCAGGCCTCGTGCTCAATTCTTAACTAAGATGTCTTGCTATATCAACTATTATAGCAAGTCAGGATTAACTGCAAGTTCTTATCAATTATTTTTTAAAAAATACAAACATAGAAAAGTATTTTTTTTAAATGGAAGCATTTTACAATCAATTTAGCAGTATAAATTAGACCTAATATGATCAAATTTTTATCTGAAAAGATTTTCTAAATTTAAAGGAGGTTAAATCAGTGAGCAAAATTAAAATTTTATCTTTCCAAAATTTCATCAAGAGACAGATATATTTTAAACTTTTTCGGGGCTGAGGATATAACTCAGTGGTAGACCACTTGCCTAGTACATATGAGGCTCTGGGTTCAATAAATAAATAAACTTTTTCTAAGTTGTCAGTGGGGACATCCTTTCTCTAGTGCAGTCAGTGCATGTATGTGAATGTTAAAACCTTCCCAAAGAAGAATTCTCAAATATGAGTGTTTAAGGACCTCATGTCCAGGAAGTGTAGGGCAGCAATTCTGACTCAGCACTAGGGTGAGGCAAGGAAGTGGTCCCAGACCCACAGAGGGTACTGCAGGGGTCCATGCTCTGCCACCACCACAGACACTGAAGAGGTCTCCTCATGGATTTTTTTTTTTAAAGAGAGAAGGACAGAGAGAGAGAGAGAATCAATTCTTTTCTTTTTTGTGATGCTTTATTCCAATCAACACACACTACATTCACATTTAATTGTGATATTTCTTTTTTTAAAATTTTTATTCGATAAACATGGTCTTACAACTAGGAGGGGTTCATTGTCAAACAATGAAGAACAAAAGTGTAATGACAGAGCAAGCCAATACTGGTGCCAGACCATGGTTTCACCCCCTTTGGGTTCCCCATGGTTCCATGTTTCACTCTACTTAAGCCCCAAGTTAATTGGACTTCTTGTGGAAGTCGGAGGTTCCCCTCAGATTAGATTCACCCATACTACCTCCCTCTTGTCACCTTGATGTCCTTCCTAGTCTCTTCCTCCCTCCCTTCCCCCCTCACTATGTCCCCCAGGAATCTTAGCACAGTTCCCTATGATTGTGTAAGAATTCATACATGTTGAGGTAATTGTTAGGTTAGCCATCTAATGTACTGATTCTGCTTATATTCTAGCTTCCACAAATGAGAGAAAACATTCGGCCCTTGAGTCTCTGAGTTTGGGATACTTCACTTAGCAAAATTTTTTCCATTTCCATCCATTTGGCTGCAAATGCCATAATATCATTTTCTCTAATAGCCAAGTAGTACTTCATTGGAGAGAATCAATTTTTATTGAGTTTTTCACATGGATTTCATTGCTCTGACACTTGGTTGTGTATGTGGGTGCTGGGGTTTGAACCCGTGTACCTGCACATGCCAGGCAAGTGCCATAACCATTGAGCCACCATTCCAGCCCAAGCCCTTCATGGATTTTGATCTTAGAGGCAAAAGGTTCTTCAAGGATCAAGGATTTTGATCTTAGCCTAAAGGTTCTTCAAGCAGAGTGGTGTGGCTGAAGACTCTTCCCTGGAGGAGGGTGGTTTTAATCAAAGATGTCAAAGAAGCAAGTGCACGGTGAGCACTCACTTTGTGAAGGAAGCAGGTGTTTCCAGATGGCATCCAGGTTGAGGCTCATAACGAAGGTGGTGGTATGGTGAACCAGAAAGGAAGCTGTTAGAGGCGTGGTGTGTAAGCTTGGGAAACTTGCTCCTCCTCTGGCAGCGGACATGAGGAGAGCTTGGTGTACTGAGTCCCTCAGAATCCCAGCGTCAGGTTACAATGGAAGCTAACTTAACTGCTGCTTCTCTGCTTAAATGAGAGTCCTTTATTTATCCATTCATTTAGCAAACAGTGCGAAGGCTTCATCTACATCAAGTGCCATGCTCTGAATACTAGAGGTAGATAGGAATACAAAACACTCAAGCAATTCCTGTTTACCAGGAAACTGGATAAAGAGTCACGTGACCGTGACATTGTTGTGAGGCATTGTCACTATTGCAGGACAGGTTTGATGTGACTCCCTAGGGAAGTAAGTGGTTTTATTAGGTGTGGATGGAGGAGTCGCTCCTCTTTGGTGGATGCCTTGGTTATCAGACTGCTGAGATATGGGCATAGTGGTCACCACGCAGTACCACATGGTATTTTTACTGACCGAATGTGGACTGGCATGAAATCCAGAGGCCGGGGACAAAAATCACATCTGGAGAAGAGGTCTTCTGGGACCCTACTGCATACTGCTGGGGTCCTAATTCTTGAAATTCTTTTACATTGAATTTATGACGCACACAGTTGTTATTTCCAAATCTGCCCCTGTGTGGGTTGTGGTGGGCTTTAAGGAGTCTGACCATTCTTCATATCTTCTTCCTGAGCCTGGGCTCTATAGATGTTTGAGTGCAGCCCTGAGCACGGATAATGTCCCTCCTGTTCTCTCCCTGTAGCCACCACTTCTTCCTGAACTTCTCCTCCATGGCCATTGCCACTTCCTTCTCCTCTTTATCTTCTAACCCTTCTGTGTTAGTCAGTTTTTTGTTACTGTAACAAATAGCTGAAATAAATAAACTTAAAAAAAAAGTTTATTTTGACTCAAGGTTTTGAAGATTTCCATCCTTTTGGGCCCGGGGCTGCAAATCATGGTGGGAGCTTATGGCAGAAGAGACCTTGCCACCTCATGACCAGGAAAGATGGGAATAGGGAGCTGCTGGGGTACCAATATTCCCCTCAAGGGTATACCCCCATTGATGTAACTTCCCCCAATAGGCCCCTCATCTTCCACCATTTCCTAATAGTATCAAACCTGGGGACCAAACTAATACATGGACCTTTGGGGGACATTCCAGATCTGAAATGTAGCAACTCCTGAGCCAAATTTCCTTTTACTTTAGTGGAAAGGTCAGTTAAAGAGGGGTAGATACAGCTCTTATGTCCTTAAGAGGACAATATTGTTAACTTTGAAACACAGGTACCTTTAAGGGTATTTTAATAATCTGTACACTAACAGTTCAGTAAAAACATAATGAGGCCATGGATTTGGAAATTTTTTTTCAATTTTTTTAGTAATGCCTAATTGCCTATGTAACCCTGTTCTGCTTTCTTGGGTCCTTGAAACTTTCTGAGATCTTCATCTGGGCTACTGAATTCCTGAAGTCCTTTGATGTTAATATCCACCTTCTTTATAGATGATGAAGATGGTAGCTCAATATTAGTCTTTGGAAAGCTGTGGAATAGGATTTAATATACTCAATGAATATTTTTTCAGCAATTTAAATATGATCTATAGGATAATTTTGCCATAATGTGCTTGGGGAGAGAGAATAAGCATTTGAGGATTTTCAGTTATGGATGACCCGCTATTCATCTAAATTGTCTGGGGATCGTTGACCAGAACTAAAACATTTGGCCAAAGAAAACCTTTGCTTTCCTCACAAGGCGGAACTTATATCTACTGCAGAGGTTTTGGTTTTCCTGGCCCATCATTTCTGACTTTCTGGGACCTTCAAGACTATTCCAATTGTTTTGTGGGCTGATTGCCAGGACGGGACTTGACTCTTACAGAATCAACTGATGGAAAATTTCAAAGGACAGTTCCTGTGATTCTTTGATTGCATTACTAACTAGTGGCTTCTGTTTGTGGGAGACATTCCCAAAGACCTGAAGAGGAAGAGAATGCAACGTCTTTTCTTTTTTGAATTATTGTCCCTTGGATTTTCTTTTTAAGAGAGAGAGGGAAAAATAATCAATTTTATTCAGTTTTTCATGTGGCCTTCGTTGCTCCAACACTTCGCAGTGTACGTGGGGCTAGGGTATGAACCTGGGTCCTTGTGCATGTGAGGCAAGCCCCATAACCTCTGAGCCACTGCCCCAGCCCTTATCCCTTGGATTTTTGAGCTTAAGTCTTCAAGAAAAAAAAAATCATTTGAATCTGTTTATTATTTAGATACTTGTAGATCTAATTGGGAATGCAAAACAATTTTAGAAATGTAGAATTTTCAGCTATTTTTAAGTTCATCAAATAGAAAATACTCATTTCCAGATTCATATCATTTTGTGCATATTAAAAACTATTAACCAAAGGACAGATATTGTCCTTTCATTTGTAGGAGGTGTGTAGGGGAGGCAAATTCAGAGTCAGAAAATCAGAGAGAGGTTACTACGGGGTAGGTGAAAAAACAGAGAGTTAAGATTTAATGGTTACAAAGATTTTGTTGGGGGTGGTTAAAAATGAATCATGGAATTGTGAATGTACTTAGTACCACTGAATTGTACACTTAAAATGGTTAAAGTGATAGTATTACCTGTATATTTCACTATAATTAAAACCCTTAACTTTAGATAAATAAATATATATACACACATGCATACATGCATTTTTAAAAATAAACCACTTGTTCATCAAAGTTATAAAAAGTTTTTCTTTTTGGAAGTTACAGAAAAATGTTTATCTTCAAACTTGGAACATTTGCCTGAAATATATTACACAATCTTATCTATAGATTTTATATTAATTTTATCTCTTTTCCTTAACTTATGCTAGGTTAGGTAGAAAACCAAAGGGTAACTTAATTTTGTTTTAGGATTTGATATTTTTGTAAAAATATGAGTTTTGCATGGCAACATCACTCAAAGTGGAAATTCCATTTATTGTTGTTGTTGTTATTAGTATTATTTATTATTGTTTTGTGGTGGTGGGGATTGAATCCAGGGTATTCTGCATGGTAGGCAAGTGCTCTACCACTGAGCTACTCCCCAGCCCAAAACTCATCTTGAATGTGCACTTATAACTCTCATTAAATATTTCAGTATTAGGTTTATTTATTTGCTAATAAATCAATGACCCTGCTACTTTTCTTTGTGGAACAAGGTTGTGTGCAGTGCTGGATGGGCCTCAGATGCGGAGAAGGCAATCTTGAATTGAAGTCTGTTTCTCAAATTGAAGTGCATTTGGGTGAAATTTCTTATCAGTTTTGCAGTGTTGGCCTTCAGGGATTTGTCAATCATCTCATCTCACTTATCTGACTTCACTCAACTATAATATAATGTGAATTTGCTTTCATGCAGACTGATAAGAAGCAGCAATGTGAACAGTTATGATTTCCTTCCATAAACTTGTCCTTAAGTCCTAATAAGAGGCCAGAGAAGAAATGAAACACTTTTGTGGCAGTCATCATCCATTTATGACAAAAAGAAACCTTCCATGGAAACAAGGAAGCAGATTTGTACTTAAATGTGAAAACAAGACTCTCAGATTTATAGCCAGTTGCCTATTTAGAAGGGTCACACTTAAAGACCTGGGAGTGAAAATAACCGCAGTTAAAGGAAGCTTGTTATCACCCCTGTCTTTGAATATCATTCTTGAAATGCTAGCTCATGCTGATAGGGGAGAACTGAGCAGGTGTATAAGCTGGAAGGAAAAGAGAAGAACTTAAGATTTGAGCATGATATAACTGTCTGTCTGGAAACCCTGGAGTCAATGAAAACAGCCAGTAAGAGCTGTTAGAACTGAGATTAAATTAACTTATAAAAAACCAGCATTTTTATTTATATCACCAAAATAAACTACTATAAAATGCAATGGAGGGGCTGGAGCGGTGGCTCAGTGGTTACAGTGCTCGCCTGGCATGCACAAGTACAGGGTTCAAACCCCAGCACCCACGTACACAACTAAGTGTCAGAGCAACGAAAGCCATGTGAAAAACTCAATAGAAATGGATGGAGATGGAAAGAATTATGCTCAGTGAAGTATCCCAATCTCAGAGACTCAAGGGCCGAATGGTATCTCTCATTTGTGGAAGCTAGAATATATGGGAAAGCAATATTTTAGACGGCTAAGCTAACAATAACTTCAAATTGTATGATTCTCAACGCAATAGGGGGATGGCTCCCTAGGTTACTAGGAGGCATAGGGTGGGGGATGGGGAGGGGAGAAGGGGTAGGAAGAACTCCTAGGAGATTGGAGAGTGGAAATATGGGGAAATCATCTCAGAAGGAGATGTCATTCCTCCACGAGATACCCATTCAACGCAGGAGTTCTTCTGGGGGAACAGCAACAGGGGAAACCCAAGCTGGGCATCCATGATTTGGCATTAGCCCTGGATAACTAAGTATATATACATTGACTATTGATGGTTTGATAATGTTTCCCCCTTAATTGTATCTCTGTTTCCATCAAATAAAAAATAAAAAATGGAAAAAAATTTAAAAAGAAAACATGTTAATAACCAAAAAAAATTGATTATCTCTCTCTCCTCTCTCTCACTCACTGTCCTTCTCTCTAAAAAAAAATGCAATGGAAATCAAATTCCACTTCTAATATGAAAAGCAAGAGCTAAAATGCCTCATATAGTTATTAAAAGAAAAATTCCTTATGCCAATTAAAGTTAGTAGAGTTGATTTGAGCAAACAACATAATGCACTGCAAAGCAAATAGATGATTTCAGAGTCAGGCAGCCCCCAGTTCCAGAGCAGGTTCTGAGAAATCCACCTAATGCTGTGTTCTGACAGCATTTACAGCAAAATAGAAGTGGGTCAGCAAAAACAACTTAGTTGGCTACAGCCGAATTAGCCAATCAGTCATGCAGTAATTAGTTGTTTGGTTACAATTTAAATAGTCAATTGGCTCTAGGACCTCCTGCATCCAGCCAAAGCTCAGTAACTGAGATTAAACTCATTACTGGTTTTGTCTGTTGGTGCTCCGTGCAGGGGCCCTGTCCAATTTCATCTCCGTACCCTGACTACATTGAACGCAATGCTTTGTATACAGTAGTCACTTAAGTATTTTTTTGAGTAGATAAAAAAAATCAATAAGGTATATTACTATATAGTCCTGTGTTAGAAGATTTAGACACCTTTAATACATACTGTATTCTTTGATGGGAAAGAGTTTTAAGGTGTCTTTTTTTCCTATAATTACCAATGTGTATAATCCCAATTAAAATTACAGGATTTTTTTTTTGTTTTCAAGGAGGATGAGAGAAGTTGATTAAATATGTATCCAAGGTTTCTGTTCTTTTTTATTCTTTAATGAACGAGGGATGCACTGCCTTACAGGTGTTGAAATCATAGTTGAACCTCTTCGTTCACTGGACAATGAGAAAGTTGGTCTAGTAACATGAGTTAAATCCAGATAAGATGTAATGCTTTACAATCTAATACCTTTTTTTAGAGTTATAAAGGGAAAGGGAAGGGAGGGATAAGGGAGGGTAATTGGGGGGGCACTCCTGGGGATAATTGCAATATCCAGAATATTTACACATTTTATACACATTTTATATTATTTTG
>PVKS010023265.1:0-32589 GCA_004027875.1 Aplodontia rufa
AAAAAAAAAAAGAAGGAGATTTTCCTGAATTATCTGGGTAATCCCCATTGAACTCTAGGATGTCTTATAAGTGGAAGAGGTAGGGGAAGAGTTAGATGTGGCAGGATAAGGAAAAGGAGAGACTCAATGCTTGAGAGGTACTCAAACCCCTGTTGTGGGCTGGCTAGAAGAAAGTGGCCATGAGCCAAGGAACGAGGACAATCTTTACTATGCCTGCATGGACCTCAGCCTTACCACCATAAGGAGGTGAAATCTGCCAGCAACCAATATGAGCAAGGATTGTCCCCTACAGCAATATAAAACTAATACAAAGAAGCAAAGACAAAATCTTGATTCAATTTCATTCATTCATGTATTTGCTCATTTGCTTGTTTTTCAAACACTCATTGAGCAGGTATAATGAATCAGGCCCTGGGCCGAGTGCTGGTAATAAGAGCATGAGTAAGACCCAGCTTCAGCTCTCAACATATTTTATGGAATGTCAGTGGAAGAACCTAAAAAATGTTCAGACCCAAAGCAAGTTGTCCTGCCTCAATTCTCTGAATGACTCAGACTTTCCTCTTTTCTACAGTTTCAAAACAGTTCATCACAGTGGAGGTGTGTAATGTTTTGCAAACTCATTGGCATGGATGTAGCATGAGCAAATTAAAGAAAGATTAACAGTTTTTCCCGACACGGTCTATGTGCAATGGGATCATGGCTTTGCTTCCCTTCCTGTGGAGCTCTGGTCACTTAATAAACACCTGCATCATACTGCTGCTACCAATGACACCATGACATTGTCCTGGCTCAGAAGAACACCCCTCAGAGGGTTGCCACAGTATGCTTAAGAATCATCTAGAAGGCCCATTAACACACAAATTCCTGGGTCCTATTCCCAGAGTTTCTGACTTAGTAATTTTGGCCTGGGGTCTGAGAATGAGTTTTTCACAAGCTCCCACATAATTCCTCCAGTTTACGGTCCACACTTTGGTTATGTTTGGTAGATTGCACATTGTTTATTGATAAATATGACTGATGGAGTCAGGATGGTCATAAGAGACAAACCTCACAAAACATGTATCATATTTGACAGTTGATGTCAGACTTCCAAACACCTGATCCTTGATAGTTTTCTACCTGGGTTTCCTCCCCTTTTTTTCCCCCTCAGATGAGATTTTTTTGTCCTCCTGTGACAACCTGGAATGCCCTGAAACTTGCTGCAAATTCAGACCTCTGAGAATTGGGTGGTAGGAAGGAAGAATGAGTGGTATTTCCTTATCCCATAAATCCAAAGTGACCTGATGCCTTTGTCAACACAAACAGCATCCTCGTTGATAAGGAATTAAAAAAACATTGAAATCTCTGCTTATGCAATTTGGCATGCGGACAGAGCCTGTCCTCACTGAGGGGCAAGTGAGGTGATTACGCAATGTGCTCTGTGGACACCAGGAGCACACATGACATTGCAGCCTCCCATCCCCCAACCCCTGCTGATCTCCCCTCACCAAATTATGTTGTCCTTTATTTCCCTCACTGTCATCCTTCTGTGAATGTTTTAAGGTCAAAGAGCACAACTGTTAATCGCGTACTGCCCCAGCTTCTGGCCTTGTCCTGAAAAGTCTTCGTTTGAGCTATAAGTGGCTATACACCTCAATACAGGGATTCCAGGCAATGACATTGTGCTCTTAGGTTGAGTTCCTGTACCTGTCGCATGACTGTGACTCACTGTAAGGATTCTGGTTCCTCTTTTTAAGATTCAGAAAGGTAAAATGGAATTTGGGTCTATTGTTTGGAAAATCCAGTTGGAATACTAAAGTATCTTTTCCATTGTTTGAAAAAACAGACTGTCCTAAATTAAAAATCTGTTAAGCACATCATGCCTTATTAAAAGAAAAAACATATTTGTTATGGAAATCAGTGTTTGCTTAGGTGCTCTTCCTAAACAAAAAATTTTTCCAGTACTGTGGTAAAATGTTTTATTCCGGGTGACTATAGTAATGGCTTTCCCTTTGTGTGAAGTCTTTGAAAAAGAAAAAAGACTTGTTTGGCATGTGGATCTTTCTACGTTTGTAAATCTTTTTATCTTAACCATAGCAAACAGATCATGGTTGTTTTTTATTTATAAAGTGATAGTTTTCTTCCAAAGCAGAGACTTTTTTCTTTTTTGTACCACAGATTGAACCCAGGGCGCTCAACCACTGAGCCACATCCCCAGTCCTTTTTTTTTTTTTTTTTTTTTTTTGAGACAGGGTCTCTCTAAATTGCTTAGGGCCTTGCTAAGTTGCTGAGGCTCTTTGCTGTCTTTGAATGTGGGATCCTCTTGCCTCAGCTGCCCAAGTTGTGGGGATTACAGATGTGCACCACCAGGCCCGGCCAATGCAGATTCTTAGTTTTGGCTCTGAACCACTCTGAAAATATGATGATGCCTACAATCATCATATTTTTTGGAAGGATGCAGTTACAGAAAGCCAAGTTCTATATTCTATAGGCACATGCAGATTCTCAGTTTTAAAATGTATTAGAAAAAGATGGCATATACTATTACAAAGAAAAATAATTATAAATACACTCACTTAAATACTAAACCAAATTTGTGATATAGTAATACATGTGCTTTATTTTTTTTTTTTTAAAGAGAGAGGGACAGTGAGAGAAACAGAGAAAGAGAGAAACAACTTTATTTAGTTTTTCACATGGCCTTAGTTGCTCCAACACTTGTATACGTGATACTGGGGTTTGAACCCAGGTCCTTGTGCTTGCCAGGCAAGCGCCGAAACTGCTGAGCCACCACTCCAGTCCCATGTGCTTCTTTATTAACAAATGAAATATCTCACAGTAATCCTATTGCCTATTGTAATTTTGAAATAGTGATGAACAGAAACAGCATTTGGAGACATCTGCAACCACAATGGGTATGAATATTGTTCAATCCCAGGACTGCAAACTCCCCAAGCATACCAATCCCAAAGAAGGAGCATACCAACCCCAAAGAAGGAACTTGGAGGACTCAACAGAGAGGGTTTGGACATTTTATTACCCATGTGCTCCTTCATGGCAGCAGCCCAGGATACAATGGAGGGTCACACTGTGTCTTCATGCAGTGGGAATATACAGGGTAGGTCGCAGGCCATGGCACAGGGGAGCTCTCCAACCACAATCACTCTGTTTTGATCCTCACCTAAAGATGAGAGATAAGGGAAGTGGCAAGCTTCCCAAATCCATTTCCTTTATTTTCACATTCTATAAAGTCCTTCTTAAGTCACCACAGATTTTCCTAAGCACTGATTTGTGTTTATACTAACATCCACCTCTTCAGTGCTTCAGAAGCCCCTTGAAGTCTCTCACAATCTTACACCATCCTGTGTCTTCCATGAAGCTGGAGCTCTAGAGGGCTCTGAAGGTGGGGAGGAGGGTAAAGGGGAGCTCAGGAGGGTTCTGGAGGCGCACTGTATCCATACTCCACAACAGCAGCACAAGGAGCAAGAGCCCATCAACAAGCATGCTAAGGTAATTAAGGTAGCATTAATTTATTTAGACACTTGGGTTAAAACATAAGAGATTTTGAGCTTTAGTCCAGTTCTGTTTTCTCCAGCATCATTCCATCCCATTTGTGGAGAGGACTGCCCAGGGAAGTCCTTATGCTGCAGTCACAGGGAGTTCTGAGCAGATCCTACAGGAAGTCTGGTTGTCATGTATGCACCTTCCATTACCCAGCAACAGGATATGCTACTTGTTGCTAACCTATGGTGAATATGACAAATGTTTTATAGTTGCCAGTGATGGGAATCAGCTCCATGAAACAGTACACAGGCTACTCTACAATCTTGTGTTAGTAAAGCAACCTGTACAGAAGGCTTGCCTTGGAAAATGTCCCAGAACAATCTATCAGGTTCCACTTCAGGGAAATAGAAATAAGACACCTCTGAAATGTATATATATACATGTATATATATACACAGACACACACATAAACATATATATATATATATATATATATATATATATATATATATATATATATAACTGCCACAAACTGATACACAGTGTTCCTTGGGTGATGACATTCTAGGGTAACATCACCTGTGCTTGTGAGGGTCGGGATCCCAACACAGTGGGCTTTACATGTAAATCTAGACATCCTCCCGCCCACCAAGGAGTCATTAGGACAAACCACTGGGGGCTTAATTGCATAGTCCATGGCCAACAAAACTCCTTGTCTTGGATATGATGTCTTGAGGAACTGTTACTTGTGCTCCAGACCAGTTCAAGAAAACATTCAGTAGAAGTGCTGTATCTCTAACCTTAACATTGGTGACCATGTGAGATAATGTACAAACAACTGCAGGTTGCTGCTGTCTGGGTTTTTCATTTAGTGTCCTTAGTGCATCACGCAGAGGAGCAATTCACCTCTGCAGAGCATCACTCTCAATCCTTAAGGCTTGCTTCAACAGGCCATTCATTCTTCAATTAATCCAGCTTCTGTTGATTGTGTGGCAGGTGGGAGATCTATTATATGTTCTGGTGTTGATCCCGCTATTGCATGGCATGGCCTGTGAAATGAGTTCCTTGGTCAGTCAGTTACTAGTGGAATGCCATTCGCAGCACTCAGCTGGATCAGTCCCTCAACAGCTGCCTTTTGATTGGCTCTTTTTCTGGGGAAGGCTTGTATCAAGCCTGTAACTATCCACACATCAATGCATATTTGGCATTTATGACAATGGGAGAGAACCAATGGAGTCTATCTGCCATCACAGAAGAGGGATGTCACCTTATTTGATATGCCTCTTGGTGACATCCAGTTGTCATGGGTAGCACTGAAAGCAGGCAAGGCAGTTTGGGAATGCAGCAATATCAGGCATCTTTATGGGCAATCCCCAGCACGTCTCAGTTGCCCATGTAGTCTTTTGACCAACATGCTTTAATCAACAATGTAGCCACAGCCAAGTGGCAATTGATTCTGCTGGGCCTTCTTCCTGCCATCTTACCTTTGCCAGTTGGCCAATCTTATCATTTCCCAGAAACTGGAGAGGACAGTGAGCAGTCACATGGTACATTGTGACAACTTTGGTTTGCAGAGAAGGCCAAATCTCTTCCCATAATTACTCTTCCTATAGAGGCCTGCCAGTAATCATCCACTGTGGTTGTCATTGAGGCAGTCACATGGTAAGTCCTCTTGGCCCAGGTGTCTGTGAAAATAATGGCCCACTTTCGTGAGTAACAGTCATCCATACCTCTTGCAATTCAGCTTGTGGGCTGCTATGTCCTTGTCCTTTGCAGATTCACAGAGTCTTGGTCACTGGATGATAGGCTACAGCTCCCCACTCTGGTGGGTTTCCTTTTGCTGACCATCAGTGTACCAGGGTGACTATGGTGTTGGAGGTTGGCCTTCTTGTACCAGTGAGAGGAATAAAGGTGTGTCTTCTGGCATTTCATCTTTTTTTGCTACATATATGACCAGTCCCAGGAACTGTTGAATCTCTGAGCTGAAACGTGAAGTATCATCTATTTTTCACTGTCAAACGTATTCACCTCACTTCATAGTTGTTGATATCTGAACTTCCCCTGATTGTGGGGCCTTGGCTATTTGCTGTGACCATCCACTGATGGGGGAGGTGGTCACAACCTTGACTGGAGTTCCTCTGATGGGTTCCATGGAAAGCAGGGTGCAGCTTTTTTGTTTTCCAATGGACTATAACATTCTTCTACTATCTTTCATAGCTATGACCAAAATCCAATAGGGGATTTATGTCCCTTAATCCACTGCCATAAGTCTCATCCAAAACCATCTGGAGTGACATGGACAGGAAGCTCAGCAGGTTTCCACACATTTAGTGTCCCAAGGCCTTATGCCTGTTTGACTATTTGTTTGGCTTGATTAAATGCCTCAGTATGCCAGTCACTCAAGTCCCCTCCTACACAAATTAGAGGTCATGATAACTGAAAGTCCTCTAATAACCCAGTAACCCCACAAATTGTTGTACTTGTTTTGCTGTGCTAGAAAGTGGAAAGGCCTGAACTTCTATCACAGCCTCTGGTACAACCTTTTCTTGCCTGACCAGACAATATCCAAGAATGTCACCAATAAGCCAGGGCCCTGCACTTTGTCAGGGTTCACAGCCCAGGCTCTCCTTTGCAAATGAGTCTGAAGTACAGAGTGAGCACTGAAAGAGAATCAGATGTGATCTGTATATAAACATTTTTACCTGGAGAGGGGACCAGGTTCTTTACCATACTGTGACATAGATGGGACAATGGAGATATCCTTGAGGTAACATAAAAATCCATTGCTGGTCTTCCCACATGAGGGCACATGGGTCTACATTCTCAGGGACTTTATCTAAGGTAAAGAAGTTATTGGCAAGACCCAGCACACAGTGATATGTTCACAACTGAGTACTTAGCTGTTCTAGAATAGTTGCTATGTTTGGAAGTGCTGCGTAAAGTGGAGGCCATCACCTTATTTAATTCCATATAATTCACTGTTGTGGACCATGTTCCATACTGGTTTCTTAATGGCCACACAGGGAGTTAAAAGGGCTGTGAGTTGGGTGAATCATGTTTACTTTAACCAATTCCATTATCTCTTGATGGCCACCATTGAACTGATTTTGTTTGGTGGCAACAATTTGGTGGGGTGCAGGGAAAACAACAGGGTGATGTCTTGCATCCCCTTAATATTCTCAGCTGACACATGTGTGATCTTCCAAACCATGCACACAGAACTCCACTAGGGTAGTTTTTAGACATTTACCCCATAAGATATCAACACTTACAATGAATTTAGAAATGGGAGCTATGGACACCGGGGGGTGGGTGTCAGGCATAGAAGCTGCAGGATCACTGCTATGGCTCAGACTCTCACTGTTTTTATCCCATATCCATCTGCAGCAGTTAACCTGCCTGAAAATTTGTCAGGTTTACCTAATATCAATGTGTTGGGGTCTGACCTTCACTCCATTTCATCAGCTGCCCTAGAGTGATCTTGTTAGCATAAGTTCCTTCAGGAAGGGCTGCTAGGTCCTGCTTTGTTAAGCTTGCTAATTGTCATACAAAAGAAGATCAGGATGGGTCAGAATGTGCTAACCACAAGATGTTCCTAAGTTGTTTGTCTGTACTCGAAATCTGCATAACCCTTGGTAACTTCCTTAGGAGGACTATAAAAAGAGATGTATAGCTTGAATAAAGAGAGACCACTCCATCTGGATCTCCTGCCTGTGTTTTTTATCATCCCCAGCCCGTCCCTCAGGTTTCAACTCGGCAGGACCGGGACATCAATGTACTCTCAGATCCCAAATCTGCCAATACTTTTACTCTGTATATTACTGGAGGACCAATACACTGCCATTTCTACATGTGGCCTCTGGTCCAGACATATTGCTCAAATCCCTGAACCTTGACTCCCCACCCCAAGTCTTCCAGGGCTCAAAGACTCCTGGGGCTGGGAGCTATGGGCTCTGCTTTCAGTACATTTCCTAGCAGGAGAGACTTGTCCTTGTTTTTTGTTGGAGCAGGGGTCCATTCTACCCTTCTATCTCACTTTTTTTTTCTTTTTGAAAAGCAATGGCCGAAACCTCTAGTCCTTTGACAATTGCTTCCATAACTGTACCAGGTGGCATTAGATTGCATATTTATTTTCCTTTTATCCACTCCTGATGCTATTAGGTCTACTCACATTTGTTTATGGAAGACTCAGAGAGATCCTTTCAGTTTCAGCTAGGTTTTACAGATTCCCAATTTCTGCTGCAAACTTTCTGTCTCCCCTAGATCTGCTATCAGTTGTGCTGCTTGCAGGAGAGGCTCTCCTACTAACAGGGATAATGTTGATACCAGGGCACCATAAAAGATGGGGGGACATGTGTAGACTGCATCCCTAATCTCAGAAACAAAACTCATACTGTCTGGTCCTGGGAAGGCTGCACGTGGATAACATGTTCCCTTCACAGTTTCCACAAATAGCTCTGTAGTTCTTCCATAGAGCCCCAGGTTCCCCTGGGTATAGGAATATCTCCTGAAATTGGTCACATATTGTGAGTGGCAAAAAAATGATCAAGCTAATAATGACCTCCTCTCATTTTTACCAGCAGAACTGAAGTAAAAGCACTGATATAAATACTGAAGTCATTTTAGATAAATTTATACCATTCAACACTATCCCATCTGCACCAGTGTCCCTCAAGTGGAACAGCCATGCTGGTGCCTTCTTTTGTTTTCTATCTGAACTTGGGTCCCAGTCCCACCTGCCCTGCAAGGATGGTGGTATGTAAATTAATCTCTCTGAATCTACCCCTCAGGATACTTCTGGGTCTTTAACTTTTGGACCATTACTTGTATAACATCCATTTTATCTTTATCCTGCACCTCAACTTTTGAGTCATTGGAGCTAGTGAACTTTCTGAACGGGTCCCATGTCTGAGGGTCCCGGTTTTCACCAGTTATCAATTCCTTTTTATAGGCGCTGGCCCAAGATATCCCCTCAGTTTAGCATAACAGCATGCCATGACCTGCAGATGCTCATCTGCAAGTTCTAAGCATTGCGACAGGCTGTCCTTGTTGTCAACCTGTGCTAACTGGGCATCTTTTTCTAGCTTTAACCCCTCCTGCAGTCCACGGAAATGAGTATGAGAGGCTAACTCCTGGTCTATGGCCAACTTTAATGCACTCATAGGGGCCTTGCCACTGCTGGTGAGGCATTCTTTGACCCCTCTAACTTTCCTATGACTACTGTTTCCTATACCCACGGCAATCACTCTGGAGTTTTCAGGATACTCTCATACTCATGCAGTGGTCCCTACCCTCTAGTACGGAAGCCACCTCAAACCACATCTATGGCCACCCAGGTTTTCCCTCATAGACTCCATGTCCTTTTCCAACTCTGGAGTCAACTCGACACTTTCCTTTTTAGAATCTTGTGACTGTATCAATTGTTCAGACCTATGGCTACAAATGTCCCAAAGTAGTATTTGCCAATCGCAAACAAAGAACTTGGAAGACTCAACAGAGAGGGTTTGGACATTTTACTACTCACAGGCTCCTTGATGGGTGCAGGCCAGGATACAATTGAAGACCACACAGTGCCTACAAGCAGGAGGAATATATAAGACAGGTTGCATGCCCACTGCGTAGATGGTGTTCTTCAGATGTTTTATGAGAACATCTTTCACTTCACAACCAAGGTCACTCTGCTTTGATTCTCACCTAAAGATTGGAGATAAGAGAAATAGCCAGCTTCCCCTTTCTGTTTTCCTCCTTATCACATTCTTTAGAGATCTTCTTACCTCACTGCAAGCTTTACTAGGCACTTACTAGTGCTTAGCCTAACAAATACGTCTATAATTTCTATTGGCGATAAAAACACAGTTATCAATAACTGTGGTTTGCTGTCTACAGTCTTTATTTATTTTTATTTTTGTGGTACTAAAGATCAAATCCAGGGTGCTTTACTCTTGATCTACATTCTCAGGCTGTTATTTTATTTTTTCTTATTTTGAGACAAGGTCTCACTAAACTGCTCAAGCTGGACTCAAACTTGCAATCCTCCGTCTCAGCTTCCTGAGAAGCTGGGATTACAGGTATGGTCCATATCTGGCTGGCTGAAAGAAATTCTGAATTTCAGAAAGAGATTAGTGAAAATGAGGATATTATTCCTATCTAGGTGCATGGATTTGCTGAATTCCATCCACAGATCTCGAGAGTCCATGATCTCAGGTTAAGAGGCTGTGTAAAGCATGGCTAATTTTAATGTCTTCCCTCTTTCTGAGTTTGTCTTCATGAACTCTAAATTTTCAGTGAATTTAGAAAAAGAATTTATGTGAATCAGTCACCCTCTTGCAAAGCGAGACTACTGTCCTCTTATGGGGAATATTTGTAGGCTTCCTCTGAATTCCAGAAACTATGATGATCAAAGCCTTTGAACCTTATGGAATTTCACTTATTCAAGTAACATACTGATCTATGGTCTTTAAAATTTTTCTAACCAACACCGAAATACATATAGTAAATGTAGAAAGTGGAAAACAAAATAAATAAACCAGATTTAAAAGAGTCTGATGCAATTCATTTAGGGTGTGTTCTGGGCATTGAGGATTTTTAAAAAATTCCTAGATGAGTACAACATCTAGCCTAAGTTGAGAATCACTGACTCAGTTTCTTCTTACATTATTTCTAATTATTTAAGTAAAACATAAATATATTTTCATATTTTCCAAAAATTTTCATTAAGCTTTTGCTCTTAATTCTAAAAATATTGTTAAAGTACACAAAAGAAGGGTTTTTAAGTTCTGATGTGCAGCAGGATCATCCGGGAGTATATTTAACATTCTAACTTTGATGCTCTGGTGCATTAAGTATGAGATAGAATCTAGAAACAGGCTTGTTTTGTTTTTTAAACAAAATGCGCCTTTATTGTTTTTTACAGAAGTTTTTATTTTAAAGTAAGTGTTATAGTTTGGATGTGATGTGTCCCCCAAAGGCTCATTACCATTAACTGGATGGTAATGGAAGGCAGAGAGGGTGGGCTGAAGGAGGTGGGTCACTGGGGGTGTGCCTTTGAGGTATATATCTTGTATCTGGCACGTGGAGTCTCTCTCTGCTTCCTGATTGCAATGCCCTGAGCCACCCTCTTCCACCACAGTCTTCTTTTTTTAAAATTTTATTGAGGAGTTTTGCTGCTGTACAATCATAAATGCCTATGTAGTAACAATATGATATGCCCCGGATCATAAACCAGAACACCCCCACATCACCCACACCCCAGTCTCTTGAGTCTTCTATATTTCCCCCATTACAGCTATCAATGTGTATGTGTGTATATGTGTGTGTGTGTATATATATATACATAGTGAATTTTCCAGAATTACATGATTGCATAAGTATTATTTGGCTTATTGGGGAAGTAAAGAGTAAGCTACATTATTGATTCCCCCCCAGATCCCTCCTTCTCCCCTCCCTTCCCCTCCCCGCTCCCCCTACCCCACATATTTATGTCCACCACACTCTTGCCATGATGTTCTGCCTCATGTCAAGCCCACAGGAATGGAGCCTGCTGTCTATGAACCGAGACGTCTGAAACCATAAGCCCCCCAAGTAAACTTTCCTCCTCTAAAATTGTTGTCAGGTCTGTTAGTTGCAGCACCAAAAAAGTTGACTAAAACACTCACTTAATGGAAGTGATGCAAAGAATTCCCTTATACTCTTGTGGCGCTGGGAATCTGATTCAGGGCATCCCACATTCTAGGCAAGCACTCTGCCATTGAGCTATATCACCAGCCCTCCCTTAACGCCCTTCATTTGGCTTCAAACATCTTATGTAATCATGATACGCTAATTAAAAACTAAGACTTAAACATTGGTACAATGCTATTAATTAAACTACAAACTCCTTTTTTATTTTGCATTTGTTACATTTTCTTTTTTCTGTTTCAGGATCCAATACAGGATATCATGTTACAATTACTTGTCATTTCTCCTTTGTCTTCTCCAGTTTGTAACAGTACCTTGGTCTTGCCTTCTCTTTTGAGACCTTGACCCTTTTGAAGAATAGTTAGTTACCCCTTATTGTTTTTGACATAAAATTTTACAAGAAATCTTTTTGCTTCATCACCACATCTCAGGACCATCCCTTACGATACACCACTGTTAACTCCTATGTATCTATCCAGATTTTTTTTTGTCTAAATGCATACACATACACTATATAAAAATTTAAGTATTGCTGGACAACTTACTTTTACTCATGTGATGATTTGATTCAGTGATCTTTTATGATACTATGTGGGATGTCTTATTTAGCATTTGTATACCCTAGAAAGGATAGAGTGTGTTCCATGTAGAAAACCTTCTGTAGTAGCTGATGTTCCAAGTAGCACAATGGAAATCCTAGAAGATAGTGATCTAGGAAACACATTTTCTGATTTTGTTTCAAAGTGCTAGTGTAGACCTGGGAAATAAATACATGGGAAGGCATTTAGTAAATGGATGTATGAGCTGTCTCATAACCTTTTCTTCAATGTCTCCACTTAAGCAATTTAAATTTAAATAACAACAGAAACAAAAAAAGCTGCAAATGAAGTCTTGGTCTGGTGGGTATGGACAGAAGCCCTGTGAGTAAAATATGATCATGTTAGTCTTTGCAGTCATTCCTGGAAAGTAATTCAAGCTCCTGTTGCCCCCTTTTCTGCATGGGTTTCATGGAAAAAACTAATTTCACAACAGTGCTGTGAGAGAAAGTTTCTATGAAAATCTTGTTTAAGTAAAACTTTTGAATACACATGAATATGAATTTGAAAATGCTTCTCTCACTGGGAATGGAGGAAATGGCATTTTAAGTGGTATTTGTGGTTGGAACAAGAACAGATGTGGTCGCCAGAAGAAGAAAGAATTGTGATTATGTATCATTATGATTTTTAAAAGACATTTGTTTTTTCCAATTCTGTCTTGAAGATTTTGGATTGCGTATTTCTTTGGAGCATTAAAAATAAAGTCCACTCCTTGGCACACAATATATCAGGCAGTCTTATCTGTCCCTGGGATAGTTATCTGGCCAGATATTAAACAGAAAATTGGGGCAAAAAAGCACCACTTTGATAATTTGTGGCCATTCTGAGTCTTCATAACCTGACCATGAAACACATCTACATAATTTGATTAAAAAAGTAAAATGTTTCATTAAAGATACACATCTTGGTCTAGGCTCCACACTCTTTGAAACCTTGTGGGAAATAAAAATAATAGGATACCTAGATGTTGATATAGGTACAAAGAAATTTGTTTACAGAAATTTTCTCAGAAGATTGTGAGGCCTGGCAAGTCTAAAATTTGTTGGATAAGTAGGCAGGCTGAAAATAAGAGCTGGTACTATAATTTCAAGTCCAAAAGATGTACGAAGTCCAGAAGGCCAGAAACTTCAGTAGGCATTCGGAGGGGATGCTGCGGTCTTGTGGCAGAATTTCTTTTGGTTGGAAAACCTATTTTTGCTTTTAATACCTTTAGCTAGTTAAAGAGGCCCATCCACATTATAACCTCTATGTGAAGTCAAATGTTAACCACATCTGCAAAATACCTTCACATCAGCACTCAGATTACTATTTGGTTAAATACTTACGTGCTATAAACAAGTCAGGTTGACACACAAAATTATATATCACCAGTGCCTTGCTAAAAACAGCCAAACGAGACTAAATGGAGTACATTGATAAATGCTAAAATACCCACCCTCTTAGGAAAAAAACGGCATACATTCCTGTATTAGCTTTCTGTTGCTTGCTATGATTAAAAAAAAAAAAAACAAGAAAAACAACTTAGAATATGGAGGGGTTTATTTTGGCTGATGGTGGTTTCGGCAGTTTCAGTCCATGATCTATTTATTGCCTGTGAGTCTAGGGACAAGGCAGGACATCTTGGTGGAGAGCATGTGGTGGAACAAAGCTGTTCACCTCATGGCAGCCAGGACCAGGAAGGGCCCAAGGACCAATATCACCTTCAAGGGCATGCCCCCACTGATATACCTTCCTCCCAGTAGGCCCCACTTCTGAAGCGTTCACCACTTCCCAGTAGCATCATAGGCTGGTAAGCAAATCTTTAACACATGGGCCTTTGGGGGAGCATTCAAAATCCAAACTGCAGTAATTCCTAACAACAGTGGTCAATATTTTATATTGCAATTTAGAAAGGAAATTAATGTGTTGTTAATGTTTAAAATCATTCACATCAACATACTATTAATGTGGTAAAGTACAGAAAATCAGAGGTCTAAATCACTCTCTTGGCTATCTAATCATATCCTGGTTATCAAAATGCAATGTGTGGGAGGCACTTAATAAATGTCACTTATTGAGTTATTGTTTGTAATAACTCAAAGACTGTTAGCTTTGGAAGGGCTCTCAGCAGTCATTAGTCCAGTGGGATCTGTAGGAAATGGTTCCAGACAGTATCTGTAAGCGTTATTAAGAAGAAAAGACTAGCTGGGCATGGTACTGCGCACTTGTAATCTCAGCTACTTGGGAGGTTAAAGCAGGATCACAAGTTTAAGGACAGCCTGGGAAACTTATTGGAATTCTGACTCTAAATAAATTAAAAAGGGATGGTGGTGTAAGGCAGTGGTAGAGTGCTTTCCTAGCATGTACAAGGCCCTGGATAGAATTCCAAGTACTCCCTCCCCCATCAACACACAAAGAATAAGAAGAAAAAAACCTAAATTTTAAAATGCCCATGATAAATAAAACAGTAATGATAATCAAATCAGTGCATTAGTCCTATGTAATTCTTTTTGCTGTTATCATTGTTAATCGTAGCTTAAGAGACTACTTCTGAGGTTGACCAGTTCTGAATGAAAGGGTTATGGAGGTTCTAACCCAGGCTTTGTGAAGTCTGACCATACCAGGTCTCTTGGTAACAATGATGCTAGCTTTGTTTCAGCAAATCTGGATCCACGAGTCTATTTTCCTGTGGAGAAAATAATAAACAGTTCTTTGCTGAAGATCTTTTGACATTTTTTTCAGAGTTTTAATTTGTGATTTGAGCAGGTACCTTAGGCAAGTAAAGGAAGAACCAGAAAACATCTATTGAGATAAAACTGAACATCTTTGGTGAATGCATTAGCCAAAATTGCTAGGGTGAAGGAAGGTAGAAAACTTCATTAACATATGTAATTTATAAGTGTCCTGAAAAGAAGAAAATATTAATAACAAGTTATCTACATGTAATTAACCCAGAGAGGGTAAAATCTCAAACATTTTGGTTTGAGTTTTTTTTTCCCCTCCCACCCCAAATACTGTGAAAAGGGTCATAGGATGACTTGGTTCAAACCCCAGCACCAGATACACAATGAAGTGTCAGAGCTACAAAACCAAATGAAAAACTAAGTAAAAAATTGATTCACTCTTTCTCTCACTGCCCCTCTCTCTCTTTAAAAAATAAAATAAAAACATAGAACATATACATATTCTTATCATTTGTAGTATTGTTCATTTCATAAAGTTTGAAGCAAATGTTCAGTGTTGCAGAAGCTTCCTGGGAAATCCCAAATACAGTTGAGACAAAACAACATCTCAGCATTTTTCATTATGTAGCATTTGGAGTCAATATTTGGGAAAAGCAATAGCAAAAACAATTGTCAAGAAACATTCATAGCATTAATATAAATATAAGACATTTGTGTCCAAAAACAAAAAGGGATCAAAACCTTAGCTAAAAGAATGCTTAAATTAAGTATAGTAATATGTACTAATTTTAAAATTTTTCACGTTTTTTAGAAACAAAAGATTTTAGTCAAAAAAGAATGAAGAAATCAACGCAAAGCCACAAAGATTTAGGAGCTGCTCAAGAACTTATCATTGTACAGGGCAAAGAAGCTCTGTTCTCTGTAAAAGCCACCACATAAGAAGATTTTTTGTTGTCATTTTTTATAAGAGAATACTGACTATTCAAGGAACTTTTCCTCCTGAATTGTTAGTTTTGTTCTGTTTTTTTTTTTTTTTCTTCCAGTGCTGGGGATTGAACCCAGGGCTTTTCACATGCTAGACAAGCACTCTACCACTGAGCTACATCCCAGCCCTGTAGATTGTTAGTTTTTCATCTCTATTATATAGAAGATTCTCAGTTTCACAATTTTAATATAATTCTATATGTAAATTTAAACATACACAAACATACATGAGATGAAAATTTTAAAGCTTTTAATTTTAGCTTTAGGATATATTAACTGTATCACTAATATACATAAGACTATGTAGATCATGCTGAGTAAAATCAGCTTAACCCAGAGAACTAAGGGTCGATTGTCTCCACTCATCTGTGGAGGTTGGGACTAGACCCTGGACAGTGAGAAAGTTGGTCTATTCGTATGTGTTAAATCCAGATAAGATGTAATGTTATACAACCTAATACTTTTTTAGAGATATTGTGGGAAGGGGAAGGGCAGGATAAGGGAGGGTAAATGGGGGGCACTCCTGGGGGTAATTGCAATATCCAGAATATATACACATTTTATATTATTTTGTTAAAAACTTGTATGGTTGTTCAAAAATAGAAAAGACTATGAATACTCTGTATCAAATTCCTCATTATAATTGGACCCTTACAAAGATCAGTTACATGCTGCTTATTTGTACTACTTTTGCAATTTCTAACCTTATGACTTTTAAGCTCTTAGAAAGCATCCAGATAACCAAAGATTTCAGAAAATCAGTTTATCCACAAATTAATCTTAGATTGGTATTTGAGTTGGAGTAGAATGGAATAATGTGATTGCTACTGGTATTAAAACTTAGGTGGCATTTAAAAGTTTTAGAAAATGCAATAATTTACTCAAATTTATCTGTAGTAGTCTTTGATTCTTATAAGATGCAATCCTTTTAAAAGATAATTGTTATTATAATTTAATATACTCAAGCATATATGTTTACACTTTTGTGACCTTAGTTATTTTGTAGAAAGAATAACTTATCCTACCCATTAAACTGTCAAGAAATATATAGAATTAATTAGGGGTTTTTTTTTTTTTAGGAGTAATGAAACCCCAAACCTTACAGGCAATACTTTATTTGTCCACTTAATTTATGAGTATTGGGGGTGGGGAGGCTGGCCAGTCTTAGTAAGTGCTGTGGTGAACTTTCATGAAGAAGTTCTTATGTGAATATGTATTTTTAATTCTCTCGGGTATATACCTAGGAGAGGAGTCACTAGGTCATAAAGTAACTCTATTTTTAATCATTTGTGGAAGAGTCAAACTGTTTCTGAAGTTGGCTGCACCATTTTATAGTAATGATGCATAAATCCAGCCAAAGAGATGAACAATAAACAAAGTAAATGATAAATGTTTTAGAGAAGGGCACAAAGAACCATACAAGCATAGTCCAGGTTTGGGGTTAAAATTTTACATGAAATGAGAAAGCTACTTGTATGAATGGACTTATACATATACCACCTCACTTTAAAAATAGAATAAAACAAGTCTCCCAAACCAATGAGGTTGATAGGGTGATCACCACAAGTGGCCCTGGATCCACAGAGTTTAGACAATTTGGCCGAGATTCCAGGGCAAGTAAGTGGTGAAGCCAGAATTTGAATCCAGATTGCTCTGACTTCAAAGTTGGTGCTCTTTCCAGTATACCACATCTCTTTAAGAAAGAGGGACAGTGTGTGAGAGAGAGAGAGTCAACTTTATTTAGTTTTTCGTGTGGCTTTCGTTGCTCAGACACTTCGTTGTGTACGTGGTGCTGGGGTTGGAAACCTCGCCCTCGCACATGCCGGGCAAGTGCCGTAATCGCTGAGCCACCGCTCCAGCCCACTATACCACGTTTTCACAAGTGTGCATTTTGCTAGAGTTCATTCCTTAAAATGTGACTGCAATACAGTTAGGACAAAACTGATAATAAATATTTGAGGGTCATTATCCTCAAGAAATAATCTGAGCAGACAATATGCTCGTGCTCAAAAAAACTTAGATAAAATTTATGCATGAATACACCAAAATTATTACATGAAAAAGAACATCCTTGCTCTCCTACAGTCTCTAGGAGCCTCTTCTGGAGCAGAACATTGCATATTACAGTTGGAGAATTCCCACATGGTTTCTATTTTATTTTAAGAACTTCCTTGTTTTAATGTCACTTTAATCTCTAGGTGTGTTTAATACATTGCAATCCTACCCTGCTCTCCCTATTCTCTGAGCATTCCCTTATAAACTAGAAATAATCCACTGAAGAAAAACTTTTGAAAGGACTTTATGTAGAAATTACCCTTTAAAATTAGCAAAATAGATTCTTAACACATCTGCATACTATTGATACCTCTCCGAGGAAACTCCTCTTAGTGTTGTGAGTCCATTCAATAAAATAAAACAATCTGGGATCATTAATGGAGTCATAAGAAGATAAGGAGAATGTGATGCCACTGTCATTGCTTACCTCTGATTGTCATGCACTTTGCAGTTTTATTAACTGTCTTTATTTTCTCAGCAGTCTTCCCAATTATTTTGATGGTGGAAGCAACTGAACTTTTAACTTAACCTTCATCAGTTGACTCTCCCTTAACTCCAGCAATATTTTCATTTCGATATTCAATGAGTACTTTGCCCATTAAAATAAATTATGAAAATACATGAAAATGGGAAGGAGTCTTATTTCCATGAGCATGTCTCTGGGTATCACTTGGACTGAGGACTGTGGAGTGTTCCCTGGCTTTGTGTGACCTGGAGCTCTCCAAGTCCCCACACACTGTGAGGATATGCCCCACTCTGTTTACTTATTTATAAAGTTCATAATGTACTTTTACACTAGTATCATGCTCATACTAGTATATCACAAACATCATAAAATATGCACAAAATAACAAATAATCATTTAAAACAAAATCAAAATTGTAAAACAGACTTTTAAATGTTTCAAGATGTGAAGCATCTTTGCTATCACTGAGAACAATAGTGTTATTTTTAGTCACCTTTTAAATAAGAGTGATGTAATTGGATGAGCTTTTAAAAAATACTTGCTGAAATATATTGTGATGTAGCAGCACCAGGCTCAGTTTGTTTTGAGACTTGATTTTAATGACTGTCATAGCACAAAATGATTTTTAAAAACTATCATTTTAGTCTTTGCAACATATAAATTTTGGGGGAAATACACACATTTAGTCTGTAGCATTCTACCCCTGTGCACCCCCAAAAATGCTATTGTCACACAAAATGCATTTATTCCATCCCAGTAGCTCCAAAAGTCTCAATTCATTTCAGCATTGATTTAAAAAATCTAAAGTCCAAATTTCATCTAAATATCACCTAAATCATGTGAAACTCAAGGTATGATTTATCCTGAGACAAAATTCCTTTCCGGTTGTAAATCTGTGAAACCAGAGAAATTATATGCTTCAAAATCTAGTGGCAATGGGGCTGGAGCAGTGGCTTGGCGCTTGTCTGTCATGTGCAGCAGAGTCCTTGGATTTCAGCCCCAGCACCATGTATACAACGAAGCCTTGGAGCAATGAAAGCCACATGAAAAAAAAACCCAACTAAATAAAAATTGTTTCTCTCTCTCTCTCTCTCTCTCTATGTCCCTCTCGCTTAAAAAAAAAAAATTCCAGTGGCAAGCCAAGCATTGTGGCACATGCCTGTTGGCCCAACTACTTGGAAGTCTGAGACAGGAGGATCACACCGGCCCAGGAGTTTGAAGCCAATCAGGGCAACACAGTGAGACCCTGCCTCAGAACGCATCAAAACAAAATTCAGTGAAGGGCCTGGTATAGGATGGTCATATCCATTCCAAAAGGGAAAAATAGGATGGGAGGAAGGGAGAACAAGGTACCAAGCAAGTTCAAAACTTAGAAGGGTAAACTCTGGTTGATGTTCTGCCTTCTAGGCCCATTAGAGTGGCCTCACCTACCCCACAGCCTGGAAGGACGGCCCTGCAGCAGTTTTCTGCGGGGATATCATGGTTGTGCCAGGCTGGGGTGCTGTGCTTATGGTTTGTCCTGGGCTAGGATCAGTGCCGCACTGCTCCAGGTGGCCCCACCGTAGGTGAGGGCAGCTATGCACCTCTGAATCTCCTTCCGGGCCTCTTCCCATTGTCGTGAAGAACAGCACGGAGTGATGCTGAGAAGGCTGATCCACACTGATCTCCTCTTCAGGGCACAATCCTAGTGTTATCCTCTAAATATACTTTTTCGTTTTTTCCGATATGAATAGGCCACGAATTTTCCAAATCTTCAGGTTCTCCTTCCATTTCTCTTAACAGTTCTATCTTTAAATCATTTTGCTTCTCAAATTTTATTATCAACAGTCTGGGGGAGCCAAGACATATCTTCAGCACTTTGCTTAAAAATCACTTTAACCAAATAGTCCATTTCATTGGTCAAAAGCTCTACTTTCCACAGAACCCTGGAATGTGAACACGGCAGCCACATTATTTGCCAGCCTATGGACTGCCATTTTCTCTATAGTTCAAACACATGTTCCTCATTTTGAACAGAGCCCTCATCAGAATGTCCTTTATGCTCCACGATTCTACCAACATTCTGTTCCTGATTTTTCAAGTATACTGAAGGGGATTGTGGGATTCCCAGGCTCTCAGTCTTTCTTGTCTGCCTCCTGACTCATGAATGGTTTGCTCTAACCATTATGTGCTGCCCTCATCAGAGGCTCAAAGTGGTAAGGACACTCCATCTTGTACTGGAAACTTCAGAACCCTAAGCCAAAAATATATCTTTTCTCTTAATAAGTTATTTGCCTCAGTTATGTCATTATAGTCACCCGACTATACAGGACGAATTTCATTCCTAAGGGCTTTACCATTGTGACCTAGTAACCTCCCAAAGTCCCATGTCCTGATAACATCACATTGGAAATCAGGATTGCAACATATGAGTTTTTGGGGTGGACACCAAACATTCAGTTAATAGCAAGTTCTTAGACCTAGATGGAGAAAATGCTTTTTAAATCATCAAACTATTTTTTAAAATATCACACAATAATTTTGTTCAAGTTTTGCTCCTTTTCAAATTGATTTATTACATAGCTTGTTATTCTTACATATAAATTGAAAGATACTGAATTCTAAGCATTCCACTTCCAACTTTTTAAGTATATAAATAGGCAGTTTTTTATAGGTAATTTTCAAGTAACTTTCAGTATCAAAAATAATTTCCAAATATTTGCTTTCAGCTGTTCCCTCTGGAGCCTGATTGAGCTGTTCCTTTCTCCCTTGCTGTTAAACTATTGCTTTTGCCTTGAAGCAACAGATTGTGCGTCTATCTTTTTGAAAATATTTGCTCGATGACACAGTACTGTCAGCTTGTTTGTCCTCACTGAAGAGCTCAGGAGAACCTTTTGTTTTTTTGTTTTAACTTCATTTGTCATAACTATTTCATTAAACTTACTTTTGTCACACGATGAAACTACATGTGGCACAAAAGACTTTTGTAGTCACTCTCCATCATTTCAACATATCTCACTCAACTGAGAGCATACACAATTGCAATATATGGAAAACGGTGTATACATAAATACACTAGGTGCCACACCTTCTTTCTGCATTAGAGATTAGTCAAGATTCTTCAAAGAAATAGAATCAAAGGATGTGTGTGTGTGTGTGTGTGTGTGTGTGTGTGTGTGTGTTTGTGTGTGATGTGAAAGAGAGAGAGATTAATTTATTTTAAGGAACTGGCTTATGGTATTGTGGGTGGGGGCTGACAAGTCCATATTCTGCAGACAGAATGCAGACTTTGGGGGAAAGTTGATAATGCAGTCTTGAGTTCAAAAGCAGAATTCCTTCTTCCTCAGTTTTTTTTTTTCTCCTAAGTTCTTCACCTTATTGGACGAGGCCCACTCACATTACAGGAAGCACCTGCTTTATTCAAAGTCTACCAATTTACAAGCTAATCACTTTTGACCTTACCAAGCAACACGGAGACTGGCATTTCACCAAACATCTAGGCACTGTAGTCTACCCAAGTTGACAAACGAAATCAACCATCACATTCTCTCATCACAGTGGACCCTCCGGAGCACACATGGGATATCTCAACAGCAGTTTGGAGACTTTTCTGGTGTGACTGAGCAGGACCTTAATGATTAAGTGAGTTGTAGGGCCACTCACAAAAGGTGTACCTGTGTTCGTTTTATGGGACAGATCAAACAAAGAGGGAGACAGTTATTTTCTGAGCATCTGTTATAGACCTGGAGACTATAGCAGTGAGATTTCAGAACTTACTTTATAGCAGGTAAGAAGTTTTTAAAAATCTACAACCACAGACCAAAATCAGCTATGTGCCTGAAACTAACCAGGAAAGAAGGTGATATGAGCCAGACCTTGAAGAACAGATAAAGTATTAACAAATTCATGAGAAAGGGTTGTTTGAAGTATAAATTGGAGACTTTATAAATGCTATTGAATTACTTTCTAGGAAACAAGAGTAAAAAACAACAGCATTTCTTTTTGCAATTAAGTCTAAGATATAATCATTCACTATCATGTTCCTTTTTATTTTAAGCCAACTGACCCCTTATCTTCTTGTTTTCTTTACAGTCTACAAGTATTTAATTTTTTAAAAGAAATTCTTATGTAGAATTCCTTATTAGAAACCATGGATTCAGAAAAGGTTAATAGAAGAAATGAATTCAAAATTGAGAAACCCTAGAAAAAAATAAGGATCAAAATTCAAGCATTTTCTGACATTGAATTAAAAGTGTAAAAAATGTTTTGCACACTGGAATTAGTGGTGGCACTAATTCTGTCTCCAAAATTTTACAAATGAATTGATATATGAATAAAAAAAATTGGCAACATGCCTTAACGATCTTTTTTTCTCCCTCCCTTTCAAAGATGTACTTGTGGCCACCCACTCATATCCCCAACCACCTTGCACAAATAAATTCTCTGACCAAATTGCTTCCCTGAAAAATTCCAGTTGCCACCATGTACAACACCATTTTTCTTGAGCAGCTTCTCAGAATAGCTAGATAGTAAATAACTATTGATCTTTTTAAGAGTTTGGAGTAGGAATTATCTAAGAAAAACAAGAAGCCCAGCACAGACAAATAAGGCCACAATCAGAGGCAAGATGAGAACACAAGCAAATGGCGAGGGGTTCGGTATTACGAACTCACACATACTAAGAATTTAGAACACACGCAGCATGCAGTTCAGCATCTGGTTTTAGTTCTGCAGCAGTCTGCTGTTAGTTAAAAATAGATGCGATGGTTGCCAGTAACTTTCCCTGAAAGATTAACGTAACCGGATTCCCAAAGACAAAGGAAATACCAAGCCCCCGAAACACAATGTATTTTCATTTCATAAGTCTGTTCAAAGATAGTATTTTGTAGTTCAGAACTTGTTAGTAACAAAACAATAGAAAATACCTTTCTACCTTTCCATAGGACCTTGCCAACTCTTGCCTCACTCTGTCTTTAAAATTATTTGTGAAAGTGACAGACATTTGTGGGCCGTCCAGAGTACATCAGGGAAACCAAATGTTCTCTGTCAAGGCCAGATGAACCCACAAAGGGAGTCACAGTTGTCAAATCACCAAATAACAAAATGTTAGATGGAAAAGAGGCAGAACTGGGATGAGATCCCAGCCTGTGCCGCACTCAGTCCTGGGCTACTTGACATTTTCCATTATACCAGTTCATCCCCCTCACCTCCACATCCTTCTGTAACTGAATACTTTGTAAGCTTTGGATGGCAGGATTTTTGGACCCTGTTCACAGTGGTCTGCCTTTTTCTTATGAATTCACTTTGTCATACCTTGCCCTACTTCCTTGGTGGAAGTTTCCAGAAGGCCTAAAAACTCACAAGCAATAGCATTACATTCCCTTGTATAGGGTTAAGAGACTCAGTGTCCTCTTCTGGTGCTGCTGTGGCTAAGTGTGTAGCTCTGTCTTTCACAATTCATATTTAATCCTCAGTAAAACTACAAAATGGGAAACAAAACTTTCTCAATGCAGTACCAGATTTTAACTCAGTCTCATTCTGTTCTCCACAGGGGTAGAAAGTAGGGTCTAGGGTCTAGCAGAAAATACAGATATAGTGATGGTTGATTTTATGTTTCAACTTGACTGAGCTATGGGATGGCTGATAAAACATTTTTCCTAGGTGTGTCTATGAGGGTGTTCTTAGAAAAGGTTATTGAACTGATAAAGCAAAAAAGATCACCTCACCAATGTAAATGGGCATCATCCAGTCTGTTGAGGCCCTGAATTTGCTCTCTGCTCCAGTTGGGACAACCATCTTCTCTTGCCCAGAGACCTAAACATAAACAAAACCCAAAACAAACAAACAAGCAGAAAATGACAAGTGCTGTTAAGCATGTAGATGAATTAATCACTTGTACACTGCTAGTAGGAATGTAAAAGGATATGGCTACTGTGGAAAACAGTATGGCAGTTCCTAACAAATTGAAAATACAATTACTGTATGTATTAGTAAGTTTCTTATCACTATAGTGACATACCTGAGATAATTAACTTACAAAAGAAAAAGTTTCTTTAGCTTAAAATTCTAGAATTTCTAATCCAAGATTGAGGGGATCCATTGCTTTGTCCAGAGTGCTGGACAACAACTGCAGGGAGTGTATGGTAGATCAAACTGTCTACCTCATGGCCAGGAAGTGAAGGAGAGAAAGAGGAAGGGACCAACGTCTCATGATCCCAGTATTGTAATCCCCCCCAAATAAACCTCATCACCTTCCCAATAGTGCCATTCAAGAGACCAAACCCCTAACACGTGGACCTTTGGGGGACACTTATCCAAACCACAGCACCGTATGATCCACAAATTCTATTCCTAGGCATATTCAAAGTAATCTGTATATTCAAGATCATAACAGCAGTATTCACAATAGACAAAATGTGGAAGTGTCCCAAGTATCCATCTATGAATGTATGGATAAATAAAATGTGGTGCATATTGTATAATGGAATATTATTCATCTTAAAAAGGAAGGAAATTCTGAAATGTGCTACAACATGAATGAACCTTGGGAACACTGTACTAAGTGACACAAGTGTCACAAAAAGACAAAAATTGTATGATTCTACTTATGTGAGAGTACTGAAATAATTAACTTAGACGTTAACATGAATTCAAGAAAGGACAAGTATGTAGAATATATAAAGAACTTTCCAAATCAACAGTAATTCAATTAGAAGAAGAAAGAAAAACAGTCAGAAGGCATGAACAGACATTTCACTGGGGAGGATATCCAGATTTTTTTTTAAAAAAAAAAACCTTAAAAATTAAAAGAAAAAAATGTTCAATATCATTAGCCATAATAAAAAAGTTAAATTTTAAACCACAGTTAGGTGTCATTACATACCCATCAGAAAGGCCAAAATAAAGAACAACAAAAACACCGACAAGGATGTGGAAAAACTGGATCCAGTTCCTGGTGGGAGTATGGAATGGTCCAGCCGCATTGAAAAGTATTTCAGCAATTTCCTATAAAACTAATGACCTAGAAATTGCACTCTTGGGCATTTATTCCAAAGTAATGGAAACTTATGTTCACATAAAAATGAATGTTCATGGCAGCTTTAGGAATAACTGCCAGAAAGCTGGATGTCTGGTAGTTAAATGAGCTGTGGTGCATACACACAGTGGGAAACTATTAATGCATGCAACAATTTGGATGACTGAGGAATAAACGGAGTGAACAAAGCTAATCCCAAAAGGCTCATGCTGTGTGCCTCCATTTATATAAGATTTTTGCAATGACTAGGTTTTAAAAATGGAGAACAGATTAGGGGTTGCCAAGGGTTAGGGACAGGGAATAGTGGGGAGGGAGGTGGGAGAGCCAAAAGTCCTTGAGGTAGCAAAGCTGTCTAGAACCTAGTTCAGCCTCTAAGTTTTTGGATGAAGTCAGTGGAATAAATGGTGACTGAGAATTAACCTCAGCACCTCCAGAGCAGAAAGGAGATTGGAGATTGTTACACACTACAGCGATAGGTTCTTCTTGATGGGTTCCTCACACTTCCAAACACACCCATAGGAGATGTGAAGGAAAACTCACTGACTAGCTCCTGTAGACAATTTACATCCAATAATCATTAGCATCTGGAGGGCCAAGCAGGGCTAAAAAAAAAAAACTGCCTGATTATATCATAAGTACCACAGGAATTCTCAAACAACCCAAGCAAATTCCTCAGACTATGCTAAAAGCCAAGCAGAGGAATAACAGCTTTCTGGCTGTGTATGTTCTCCCTCCACTATTACTTACGAAGTCCAGACGTTTTCCTAATGATTTTTCTCCCTCAATCTAAACTGTGTTCCATTATACACAGTCATCGCCGTTCAGATCCTGTTTGTAGGCTGCTGATAAAGATCCATTAAATAGTTTCCAAAAGCCACATGCTACTTGACCCTTAATTTATTGTGTTTACACAATCCCAAGTGCAATTATTAAAGCAAATGCTGTTTATGTAAATGCTGAATTGGTTTATTTTTGTGCTCAAGTATCCTTAACCTTTATGCCTTTTTTGGAAAAGGACAGAAAGTAATCATTTTTCTTTCAAATCCCTTTCTTTATTTGCAATTGTAATCACTCTTGCAGAGAGACCTTTCTCAAAAAGTCATTGTCCAGGGAAACAAAGGAACAGCAAGGGGGCTGGGAGTGTAGCTCAGTGGTAAAGCACTTCCTAGCACCTAGGGCTCAATACCCAGTACCACCAAATCAAGCAAGAAAAGAAAGGAAGGAATAAAGGAAGGAAGGAAGGAAGGAAGGGAGGGAGGGAGGGAGGGAGAGGGAAAGGCACAAGTAACACCCACCTGCTGGCCACTGTCTGCATGGAGAGCATGCTATGGGAGTCTAGGCTTGGACTTCACATCCTGGATTCTTCTCATCTTTCCTCTCTCCTTGGATTTTGATTGAAAATGATGATACAGAATGCTGGTCCCATAAACCAGCTCCAAACCTATGAGACAAAATCATCTGAAGCCGTAGTAGATTCCTACTTTTTTCTCCTTCTTTGATCAAAGGTACTCAGATCTTTTATGAAACTTGAGGAAATCTAAAATTTCAGATCAGATTTAAAATTCTGAAATCAGTACTATATTGCCCTTTGTTTTTGTGCAATCATGAAAGTCTTTGGGTTATGGCTTTCTTTGAAAACAAGAAATAGTGACTCAGGCCCTAGGGAAATGCATGTATTCATGGATACATAAAATTTTGCTTTATAATTTCAGGGAGCCTTAAACCATATAAGTTACCTAAGTCAACCCAGAGATAGTACTAGTGGATTAGAATAAAAATATTAGGTGATCAAGAGAAGTAAACATATAAAGCAAAGAAGTCTCTGTCTTGAATCCCAAATTCCTAGACAAGATAATAGATTAAAAAAAAAAAACTACACCAGAGTAGGAATAAAAGAAACTGAAAAAATTCCTGAAAGACAAAAGGTAGAAAGAGCCATACCACAAACCCATGCAGTGAGGAAGCTAAAAGTGTTGTAGGGACTCCTGAAATGCTCCAAGGAGGACCCAGAGCAACCAACAAGGAGATTGTCCAGGGTCGGGAGGAGGAGGAAACAAGTTGGTCAGCTCCTTCTTTCCATTCTTTCTCATTGCCATGGACCAAAGGCAAACAATAGAGATATCTGTTCCCAGGTATGAAGAGAGTGGAGAATCTTGGGTTACAGAATCTGGACAGTACTAGGAAGCTGGTTGCATCTAGGAGGACAAGGAAGCACCTTCACCTGGAAGCCTACACCTGGAAGACAGCCAGTAGTCCACCTCTCGCCCAGTCAGTGGAGGAAGATTGGGATTTAAATAGAACTAGAGTGGGAAAGGGGCTCTAGGATAAAAAGACACCCAACAGAGGGTTATCAAGCAGCTGAGAAAAGTTCAGGGCAAATTCAAAAATCAGAATGGCCCTTCAGAATTCATGTAGTTCATAAAGAAAATGAAGATTTAGAATTAGCATTGGGATTAAAAATTAGTATCAATCATACCATCAGGGAAATTTGAGAGCAAAAGAATGTTACAAGTTAAGTGTAGGTCAGAAATAGGAGTATTCTGAAAAGATTCATAAATAGTAATCAAACAAATGCAACAAAAACAACTCAACAAAAAGAAATGGGCAGGAATCAACAAATATAAACAGATAAATCACAGGAGAAAAACAGTTTTAATCATTCTTGTGCATCTCTTTCCCATCCCCTGAGCTAAGGGACACATCACAAGTCAGCTTGCTCCTAGGTGGAGTGAAAAATCCCAATCTCTCCGTGGGTAGCAGGGACAGATTCAGGCCTAAGGGAGATCAGGCTGCCTGAGATGGGCCATCAGTGACTACAGATGGGTGGTGAGAATGGGGATTTCTGACTCACCAGGAAGGCCAATGAAAAGCTGAAAAATGATCTCATCCTGAATTCTGCCTTCCTTTGAAAGTTTAACTGTTTTTTTTTTCTATTTTAAAAGGGTAAAAATGTTTAAGGAAAATTGGAAGAATGCTAACATCCCTTGCATTAAAGTGAAATAATGAACCAAATTTTCCTTAAACTTCAGTTACCTTCCAATTGCTAAAGATACAAGCATCAGTTTTGAATACCATGTGCCAAGCAAATGCTAAGAACATATACATATAGATGGACAAGGAAGACAAGGCCCAGAGGAGTTAAGTAGACTGATGTTATAATGCTGGGAGGCAGCACAAGTGCTCTTAAAATCCCCATCTGTTGAACTCCAGGGTAGCGCTTTTAATCACTATGTATTACTGCTTCAGGTTTAATGAATGCTGTAGCTCTGTGACTATAGCAGGAATTACTACAAATATGGTCCCCGCCTTTCCAAGGATTACAGTTGATTGGATAACTATGACAACCAAACATACAATTGCAATACAGTGATTAAACTCTGGGTGAGGAAATCACAGAATGATTTTGAAATGCATAGAAGTGGTTCCTAATGCAGATACCACGTCAATTAGACCCTATTTAGCTCAACAGATTACAGAAGGATCTAATAAGAACAAGTCCACAGGTCAAAGAATTACAACAGAAAGAACCAGAACTGGAAACCACAAAAGTAGGACAAAGTTTCTCCATTATGAGATATTAGACTTTTATAGTGAAGAATTAACCACATAGTTCCTGATAGGTGGTAGGCGTTTGGATCATAGATCCTGGTAAGGAAGTCTTTGCTTGCCTGGATGTCTTAGCACACCAGATAATCTAACAAAGTGATTTAAGGTGGAGACTTTGGGCTGCATAATATTAGCTCTATTTCTTGAGGGACTGGAGACTAAAAGTCAGCCAGGTGGGTTGTCAACCTACGTGACCAAGTCCTGGTAAAAACTCTGGACACCAAAGCTCAGTGCATTTCTTTGGTTGTTAGTATTTTGTGCACGTTGTCACACACTGTGGTCAAGACAAGCCAGTACTGCTCACAGCTTCACTGGGAAAGGACAAGTGCAAGATCCATAGGCAGCTCTCCCACCCATCTCTTCTCTTAGCTGAGAATAATCTGTATCCTTTTATTGTGATGAACCAGCTTTCAGTGAATTCTGTGAGTCCTTCTAGGGAATGATTGACCCTGCAAGTGGCCTTTCAGATCCCTAAACCTGGGGTTGGAACTGAGGATGGTCTCGTGAACTTCCCTAACTTGGCAGTTCTCGATACTAATCCTGGAAAAGTCAGAGGACCTTTCTGATCTTCAAAACTCACCTGAAATGGGAACACACTCATAGATAACTTCCCATAAAGAAAAACACAAAGGGTAATAACAACTGAAAAAATGCATTTGAAAATGCTTTTTGTCATAAATCAATAAAGGATTGTTATCATTGTGGAGTGCTGTGTGTTTCAAGGCATTCCAGCTGAGAGAATAAGTTTCAGCGAGCAAAGGTGTAGAGGTTAGCAATTCAGTTTTTGGAGTCCACCAGATATAGCTTTGATTTCCTAATTAGTGAGGCTTTGGACAGGCTATTTAAGTTTCACATTCCTCACCTATAAAAAAGAAGTAATAATATTTATTTCACATGGTTGTTGTAAGAGATAAGACTCTGAAGTACTCAATACATGAGCCTATTATTAATCCATTATCCAACTAGCTGTGGAAGTAGCCTGAGGATGCACTGGCATATTTTTTGCAAAAAATCCAATGTGTCATTACTCTTTGCTTTACATTATCACTATGGTTTTGGTAGCAAATTATTATTTTTAGAATATTAAGTATTCCCCTAAATTAACAGAGTTACTATAGCTTCAAAACCTTAAATCACCATCTAATTATCCTTAATTAGGATTATATTTTATATACCATTTTGGTTTTATTTAAACACATATATTAATCAGTTGGTTGTTGATTGGTTGATTATGTTGGTAATGATTAGCAATGGATTCTAACAAGAACTCATAAAGTCATTTAGAGCACTTGCCTATGCGCAAGGACCAGGGTTCAAAACCCAGCACCATATACGCAACTAAGTGTCAGAGAAACAAAAGCCAGATGAAAAATAAATCAAAATTGATTTTCTTTCTCTCTCTCTTAAAAAAAATAAATAAAAGAACAGGGCTGGAATAGCATTTAAGAATAGCTTTAAAACCATCATACAACTTTGCTATTTTTTCCTCTCTTGAAAGCACTGTCTTTGCCCTACTCTTTACCCTGGATAATGTCTCCTTTCCTGGAATAATTTCTGCAAGCCCTTTCCTGCACATCTCCCCTTTTCCCCAATATTGACTCCTTGCTGATAATTTGACATTCTGCCATGCCAACCAAGCACAGATTTTCTCTTCTAGCAAGCAGACCATTAATATGAGTTTTGTTTCATCGAGTTCAAATTGGAATGGAACATGACATTGCAACATAACTTCCAAGACAGTTTATCAAAGTGTGTTTAAAGCATATAGTTTTTTTTTAACTAATAAGTTGTGCATGAAACAGTGTATGAAGAGATCTATTCCTACACCTCTCTTCATTAGTTCGCAGCCCATATATAAGCTTTTCTCTACCTCTAAGCCTCACCCCACCCCTAGAGTTTAACTAAGTTATGCGTTGTACCCTATTCTTCCTCCTATTCCTGAGCTACAACCTCTTCTTGGAGATATAGCCCACCCTTGACTCCTACTCTCACTTATAGGACTCACCTTTTCTTACTCCTACCTTACAGCTGGTAAGAGAGAGGGAGGGAAAGGCATGTTCTGCCTCTTCAAAGATACTCCATGCAAATACACTCTTCTTTCTACATTCCATTGGATTGTGGATTGTACATTGTGGATTGTGATCCACATTATAGTCACATGGCTATCCCCAGCTGCAGGAGTCTTCACTCTACAAACTGAGCATTCTCTGCCTTTACCACTTGGTTTAACATTTATTTATGACACTATATTTTGCATTGTTCCCTAACATTTTACATTATTTTTTGGACTGTTCAAAGACGTAGAACTATTGTAGAAAATTTGAAATATATATAATGCTTCTGAGAGGTAGTACAAATATTACCACAATCCCATTACCCAACAGGAGCACTTATTCATATTTTGATATTTCCTTCCAGACCTCTCTATATTACTTTTAGTGACTCAGATTAAATTGTAAATGCAATTTGTGCTTCAATTGGTTTTTGATTTATTAGTCATTTCATCAGCTAATTGGGTAGGGTTTTCACTTGAAAGAAGTGTCCCTTGTGAGTGAGAAGGAAGGCATTGCCTCCATCTTCAGAGTGGGGGAAAAAATGGAGGTCAAAGAACTGTGGTTCTGGGTGCTTACAAAGGCATCAGTCACCTGTTCTCATAACAATTCAGATGATTGGTAGAGTCTATATCCAATGAAAAGAACTGATTCAATGGAAGAGAAGTAAACATCAGCACCAGAGGCCCTGGAGCCAGATGCTTGTAGGCTAAGTTTGGAATCAACAGTGGCCAATGACTTCTGCACATGAACAGAGTTCATGAGACCCAGGTGTTGACATGAAGAAGAGACTAAGAGTGGGTAGGGATATCAGCAGATTGTCAAATCATCAGATACCAATTCACCCCCCAATCCATATTTTGGTGGGAACAAAGCATCTGGGCAGTTAGGATTCCTTGCTCTGGCAGAAAAGCAGGGCAGCTCAGATTTCTTAGTTTCCTGGTGATTCAAACAAGGGGAAATTATGGGCAGGTCACAGTAAAGGAAATGTTCTCATATTAAAAAATGAACATTAGAGAGAGCGTTGTACTACAATGGAGTACATGGTTCACCAATCCCTCCAGCATTGGGTGCCTAAGGACTACAATGGAGGAGACCAGTCACAAATAGGGCAGGGCTTGAAAGGAAAGAGGGTATCATAATGGAGTTTCCCAAAATAGCATAAGTACAAGTTGATCCTTTTCCTATACAATGCTGTTTAAAGGGTACTGATAAAATATTTACAAAAGCATTATTTAAAGCATCTTGGATCAATACTCTCAATCATTTTTTGACCTTTAACTAAACTGTTCTGGTAAGATAGTCCGTTGTCTATTTATACCAACTGTTCCTTTCTCCCACTGGGAAAAGAACTCAGGACTTAAAAAGAATTTGGAGAGAATTGAATTATAATTAGTATGGTCTGATTGTATTGTCTCAATGTTAAAAAGTACCCAAATGGTCAACAGAAGCAAAATCTATTAGTATATCTATAAACATAGTATTAATAGAAACTCTATATATTATTGATGGAAACCTGTGGCTCACTTAAGACAATATAGATGATGCCCAATTCAATGTGTCCCATCTAAAAATTAGATCAATCTCAGTTGTGTGTGTGCAAATCTTTGCAATTAAAAAGTTAAACGTCAGTTTTTTTGAAAATTACTAAATAATTTATGTAATAATAACCTATACTTAATTCATACTTCACCCTGGTTCGCACCTGAATCTGTTTCTTGTCCTTCCCGGGCTCCTTTCCAGATTCCACTTCCATTTCTGACCTGCTTCTCAGTTGAAGCCGTAAGTTAATTACTTAATAACTTTTAAATTGTGAAAATTTAATTTTGTCTTTTTGGCATCATAAACCAGGAATAAATGTAAAATAACACACCTCATGACTACAGGTGCTTGCTATTCTCAGTTCTGTATTACTGATTGTTAATATCAACTTCACAGAAACTTACCATGTTAGATACGTAATTATCTATCCCAAAAATTCAGATATAGTGAC
>PVKS010023266.1:0-32634 GCA_004027875.1 Aplodontia rufa
CAGTACTAGGCACTTGCTTATCAATTTAAAAATATGTATTTTTTAAAAGATAGCTTTCCAGAGAAAGGGGTTAGGGAGTGTGGAGCTGGGAAAGGGAGGACTCGGTTTTAAATTGGGTTGTCGATGAGTCCTCACCGAGCTTTTGGAGAAAGACGGGATGAGGGCCAAGCATACTGACAGACACAGGGAAGAGCAGGGGCCGAGGCCCTGGGGTGGAAGGGAGGTGGCTGACCAAGTGCTGATGAAGCCAGTAATCACACAGCCTGCGCAAATTCACAGCTACAGCAATCCCCACGGAGGAAGCTGTGGCTCCACGCAGGCTGGCTTCCAGTGGGGGCTTTGACTGCAGGGGAGGGTTGAGGGCCAGTGATGAAGTAAAGACTGAGTAGGGACAGCAGATAGAGGGATCAAGGAGAGGTTTTGCTAGGAGAGGGCTGGGAGCACAGAACTGAAGGAGGCCAGTGGGTCCAGAATGCAGAGGCCCAAGGTCACTGGAGGAGATGGAGGCTGGTGTGGCAGGGTGGGGCCAGAGCAGGGTCAGTTTCCTTCTGTCCTCCCTTCCTTCCTTTCCCAGGCTGGTCTTGAACTCCACAGGTACACCACACTGTACTGGCTTAAATGATATGATTCTTCAATGATGTGTGACCTCCCTTCCTCTCTTCCTCCCTCATTTCCTCCCTCCCTTCCTCCCTCCCTCCCTCCCTTCCTCTCTCCTTTCCTCCCTCCCTTCCTCCCTTCCATTTCTATCAGCACTAGAGGTCAAAACCCGGGGCCTGGCACATGCTACATGCTCTGCCACTGAGCCACTGCCCTATTGTCCTCTTCTGAAAGCAAGAAGAAGCCCACAGGGTTCACATGGGGGGCTGTTGACACAAATCCTATTCCTATTTTGCAAAAATCATGGAGCTCAGAGTGGAGGGAGTTGGGGCGGACAGTGGGGTGCACCAGGTAGGAAGTTACAGAATGACCCAGTGGGGGAGGATGGGGTGACTGTGGTGGGGTGTCAGAGATGATGGACCCACTAGGAATTCAGGAAGCGAAACCAACAGGACTTGGTGGTGGATCCAAGGTGGAGGGTTAGAATTTGCGCCTGAATAAAGGAGGATGGAGCGGGGAGCAGGTGTGTGGTGGGCAAGGTTTGCTTTGGGACTCACTGAGTTAGAAGGTCCGCTGCAGCACTCCGGCCACTGGCTATACAGAGATGGTCCGTGATGTCTCTCCTGCCAGTGAAGCCAACTGAGGCCTGATGGAGGACCACGCCCACAGCGAGAGACCCCAGCAGAGGCCCCAGGAGAGCCCAAAGGAGAGTGCCTGAAACTGCTGAGCGTGAGGAAGGCGGCAGCCCGGAACCGGCTCTAGCTGATTTGATCTCTATAAAGTAGCAGTCTGAGCCCGACTCAGAGCACTCCCACTCCCGTGAGCCCAGTGGGGCAGGCTGGGGCAGGAGGATCGCAAGTTCAAAGCCAGCCTCGGCAACTTAGCAGGATCCTAAGCAACTTAGTGAGACCCTGTCTCAAGATTAAAATTTTAAAAAGTGGGGGGCTGTGGATATGGCTTATTGTGGATATGGCTTATTTGGGTCCAATCCCTGGTACCAAAAATGAAACAAAACAACAGTAGTAGTTGGAACTCATACCAACATGGTTTCCTATCCTGCATTTACACATTTAGTTAGCATAAAGCTCAAAGGGCGACTGATAGACCTCAACGCCTGAGGCCCTGAACAAGAGAGGATTATTTCTTGCTCAGGTGACCTTCAAAGGGGGCTCCCCTGATGGGGAGAGCCTTGTCCCACCTGGTGGCTGGAGAAGAGCAGGCAGAGACAGGTTGGGGCAGTTTTGCAAAGAGCCTCAGCTTTACACTCCTCTGGGGGACAGGGCCATGGTGAAGCACAAGTGATGTGCCCTGCAAGGGGATGGGTGGGAGCGCTGGCTTCCTAGAGGTGGCATGGGTGGGAGCACTGGCTTCCTAGAGGGCATGGGTGGGAGCGCTGGCTTCCTAGAGGGCATGGGTGGGAGCGCTGGCTTCCTAGAGGTGGCATGGGTGGGATCGCTGGCTTCCTAGAGGGCATGGGTGGGATCGCTGGCTTCTAGAGGTGGCATGGGTGGGAGCGCTGGCTTCCTAGAGGGCATGGGTGGGATCGCTGGCTTCCTAGAGGTGGCATGGGTGGGAGCGCTGGCTGCCCAGAGAGGAGAGGATGGGTGGGAGCGCTGGCTTCCTAGCTCTTCTGTGCTGGGGAGGCTTGGGGATGGAGGGAGGGGATCAGAACGCCAAGGAAGCAAACATTAGAGTCTAGTTTCTGATGGTCACAGCAGGATTGTGCAGTAAGAGAAAGGCTGGAAATCTAGGCATTGTTGAGAAAGAAAGGAATTTACACAATTCCTTCGGCCTTTTTTAACCTTCCCTGTCCGGAGCCTTCAGTTTTTAACTCTCTCAAGGTCAGATGGGAGCCGTTTCCACTGTGTGGACAAGTCTTGTCAGTAGGTCTAGACTGGAGTCCGGTGTTGAATGGGGGACCCTCGGCGTCATGGTGGGAAGGTCGGTCAGGCCAGGAGGCCAGAGGGGACTGGGCAGTGACCCACAGGGCTCCACAGGATCAGGCGGATTCCCACCAATGTCAGAGCAGAGCCCCAAGCATCTGTCAGATCCCAGAGGCCCACAGCACACATGGGTGACCCAGGTTCCCCAAATCTGGAGGTCACAGAACCCCTGCTTGCTTTCCCAGCTGCATGCTGAAGAGGAAAAGAGAAAGGGGACCATGACGGACACAGCCTTAGCCTAGCGACCAAGTCAGACAGAGGAAAGCAGCGTGCGGCAGGCTGAGGCTGTGGCTGCTCACCCGTCCACAAGGTGGTGGCAGAGTCCCACCTTTCCTGGGCCGCACTGGGGCCTCCCACAGCAGAGGGAAGTGTTTTCCTACCTTTCGGGGACTCTGGGTGCCAAGGTTGGAATTTGTTTTGACTATGAGCAACTTTTGTGCAAGCCACAAAGCCACGTGGGCTTTTGTGAGTGACGTCCCTTGTAATAGCAGAACCTGTGCCAGGGCTCCTGCCGATTTAAAGTGCTTTCTCCTCCCACAGTCAAGGTAACTAGGACACCAGGCAGCCCCCCCACCAGGATCCAGCAGAAGGCTGAGACTTGGGGAGGGTAAGACCCTGTACCACCAGGCTTGGTGTAGGGATCCGAACCCAGGACCACAGGCAGAGGCCTGTGCCCTCTGGTGTGGTGACCAAGAGCTCTGTGCCAGGCTCCCAGTCCTACTGCAGGGGCTCACGCACTTGCCACGCTGGCAGGAGGTGGGGAGATGGGGTGGGGGTGGACTAAAGCCACCGAGGCCTCCACCTGGGGACTCAGAGGGTCTAGAACCGAGGCAGTGGAACCCCGGAGTGGTTGGCACCCGTGTGCCATGGACGCCTGGTCTGTGGGCTGGGGTGGCGCCCATCGGGACACAGATAAAATACAGCAGTCACTTACATTTGAATTTCAGATAACCAGAGATGGGTTTAACATCTACGCGCGCGCCAGGCAACCTCTGGCATCCGCACCTTGATTCGCCCCATCTGGTTAGCACTAACAGGGCAGCGCCTAAAACCAGGCAGAGGCAGCCACCTGGGGAGCCTGAGTGCGGAGGACGATGGAGCCCCACGTGATCCAGACTAGAGAGAGATCAATGCCCACCACTCATAGACAAAACCCAGCCGACCTCTGCCTGGGGCTGGGTTTTGTCTATGATTTGGTGCTGGAGACCAAATCCAGGGGTCTGCATTCACCACTGAGCCACACCCCCAGCCTTTTCTATTTTTCAACATGGTCTCACTAAGTTTTCCAGGCTGACCTTTAATATCTGATCCTCCTGCCTCAGCCTCCTCAGTGCCTGGAAGGACAGGTGTGGCCACTGAACTTAGGCCTTGATAGAAGAAACTGCTGGTTTCTTGTAGTTGTCTTTTCTAATCAAATATCCTTTGTGCTGATGTTTTGCTCAATTTATTAAAATTCCGACCCACTAATGAGAATCTTCTAAACACTTGACCGCTAGCTATGCAACTGTTTTAACCTTTTACCTTAAAAATCGTCATGCATGGATAATTTGTGATTTTTGTATTATGCAATATGATGAAAGAGCACAAGACAGAAAATGAACAATAACTGATTTCCCCCCGTGAGCCCCCCCCCAGCCTCCCTACAGCATCCCCATCACCACCCCCTTCTTTTCTTGGGCCTTGTGAGGAGGTGGTCTCTACTTTGACTTTTGTTTGTTGCTTTCTGCTTTTTCTATGGTGTGTTTCTTAGTTGGGTTTCCCCAAGAGCAGGTGTTTTATTCAGGAGGTGATCCCAGGAAGCAGGAAGAGTGTGGGGTGGGGAGGGGGAAGCAGCTAATAAGCAGGAATGACCAGGACACCAGCGTGGGCAGCTGGGCCTCAGGCCTGCTCAGACACTGAGAAGCACCTGCAGAGTTGGAGTCTGTTAGGTCTTTTCTCTCCCACCTCTCCCCCTCCTCCTCTTTCTCCCCTGCTTCCTCCTCCTCCTTTGTACTGGGGATTGAACCCAGGAGTGCTTTACTACTGAGCCACATCCCCAGCCCTTTTTATTTGTGTTTTAAAACCTTGGGTCTTGCTAAACTGCTGAGGCTGGCTTTGAACTTGTGATCCTCCTGCCTCAGCCTCCCGAGTCACGGGGATTACAGGTGTGCACCTGTAAGGTGTGGTAAGGGCTTGCTTCTTGGCTCACTGCTGGCCACCCTCTCCCTGTGTCCTTATCTGGTGGAAGGGAGGACAGAGATCTCGGATCTCTTTTATAACAGTACTAACCCCATTCGTGAGGTCTCCCTCACCTCGCAGGGTGCCGTCACATTGGGGATTATGCTTCAACAGGAGTTTGGGGGAGGTGCAAACATCCGCCCTCCTGCATGTGTTCCAGTCTGGCTGAGAGCGCTGGGAGGGTGCAGTGCCCTGCGCGTACAGGTGCATGGTGGCTCATCTCTGTCTGCTCAGGCTGCCCAACAGAACAGCTGGAGCGGTGGCTCAAGCAGCTCTGATTTGTTTCCTCACAGTTCCAAAGGCTGAAAGTCCAGGATGAGGGTGCCAGCAGGGCAGGTGCTGGTGAGGGCTCTATACCTGGCCTGTTAGATGCTCCCTCCTTGCTGTGTCCTCACCTAGGAGAGGGAGGACGCTCCGATGTCTGTCTGAAAGGGACCCCAACTCCATCACATTGGAGCCCTGCCCTTACCACCGCATTTAACCTTGGCAGCTTCCACGAAGGCTCTGTCTCCAATTCAGCAACACCGAGGCAGGGCTTCAGCGCAGGAATTCGGGGTGCACCAGGCCAACTATAACTACGGTTGAGCAAAGCCTGCAAGTGCTTGGGAAAGTCTGGGAGCTTGAGACGGAAACCTACGGGCACTGAGCCTCTGGCCGACCCAGGTGAGGGCTGCGGGAGAGCAGCCTGCTCTGGGCTGCCGCTTCCTCCACTCCAGAGCGGACTTTTACCTGAGCTAGATGAAGCCAGCAGCCTGCCTTCTGGTGCACCTGGCTTCTTTAGCTCCTCGCTTTGGCCTTGAGCGCTGTCCACGTCTGGGTTGTGTCCAGCCCCTGCTCTTCTCAGTGCCGTGTGTCCCTGTGTGACCCACCTCAGACAGCTGCAGACACTCGTCCGATGGCAGATGTTGGGGCTCTTTCCACTTGGGGTCATTCCTGCACTACCTCTGTGGACGGCGTAATGCTGCACGCACCTTTGGTACACATTTCTGGGTATTTTTTGTGGCAATGTACCCTGGAGTGGCTTTTTGGAGTAGATTAGTGTTCACTTTTAGTACGAGGTGCCCAATGGCCACCCAAAGGCTGTGCTCACACTGGAGACAACAGGAGCATTGCCCACTCCCTTGACACCATGTGGGATGGTTTTTCTCTTTGGCATCTGGTAGAGGTGCGCAGGTGAACCGTGCACAGGTGAACCGTGCGCAGGTGAACAGTGCTCAGGTGAACTGTGCGCAGGTGAACCATGCGCAGCTGAACCATGCGCAGATGAACAGTTCACAGGTGAACCATGCGCAGGTGAACCATGCGCAGGTAAACAGTGCGCAGATGAAGAGTGCGCAGGTGAGCAGTGTGCAGGTGAACAGTGCGCAGGTGAACCAAGGTCAGGTGAACCGTGTGCAGCTGAACCGTATGCAGGTGAACCATGGCAGTGCGATTCGCATCTCCATGAGCCCAGAGAGGTTGAGCACCCCTTCACACGCTTCCTGCGGGCTCAGTGTCTCCTCCTAACGTGCCCAATCCAGCCTTTGCCCACCTTTCTGCTGGTGTCCTCTGATTTATGGATTCATAAGCATCCGCTGTGCTTCCAGATATAGTTCCTTGGCCAGCTCTTAATTTTAATGAAATGCAACTAATTGACTGCTTTCTTTATGGTATGTCATTGTGCCCTGCTTAGGAATCTTTCCTTACCTGCAGGGGGTCTCAGGACAGCTGGGAGATCAGCAGAGGAAAGAGACCTGGGGAGGGGAGGGGAGGGGAAGAGGAAACAATGGAGTGTGGTATCCTCACCTTGCTGTGTTGTGTAACAGCTGCCACCAGCATGTAGGATTCTACCGCACCAATAGGAAATATGGAGAAAAAGAGAAATCTTCCCTTACTTCAAGGTTAAGAACCCGTCTCCCACTATCTTCCAGGAATTTCATTGCATAACCTGCAATGTTTGGATCTGTTATTTATGTGGGATTGACTTCTGTTTCGGTACAAGGTTAGGGTCAAGTTGACCTTTTCCGCATGAATGTCCACTTGGCTGGGCACCACTTACTGAGAGAATGTCCTTCCTCACCCTCCACAGGGTTGCCCTTGTCATAGATGAAGTACCCAAATGTGTGGTGTCTGTTTCATTGGTCCATTTGCCTATGTGTACCTAGCTCATGGTACTGTCTGGTAGAGCGAGGTCTCCAATTTGTACTTCATTAAAATGTTTCTGTCTGTTCTTAGCACTTTACTATCCTTTTTTTTTTTTCAGGGAGAGAGAGAGAGAGAGAGAGAGAGAGAGAGAATCAGTTTTATTTAGTTTTTCACGTGGCTTTTGTTGCTCTGACACTTTGTTGTGTGTGTGGTGCTGGGGGTTGAACACGCGTCCTCGCGCACGCCAGGCAAGCGCTGTAACCGCTGAGCCACCGCCCCAGCCCCTGTCACTCACTTCTTGAGATGAAGGCAGGTTTGGGTTTTCCAGCACCTCCCTCTGTCCTGGCGAGCAGTGGGAGTTCTCTTAGTTTTCTGAGCTTGGCTTTAGAAGCATCCCACACATTCTGACACTTGATATTTTCGTCCTCACTGAGTTCGACATTTTGGTGACATGCCCAAGGGAAAAGACGTGGCACTGTGTCCCTGGGGCTTGGGATGGACTCTGTGCAGTGGATCAGCCACCTGCTGGTTCCACCCTGATGCTCATGGTTGGAGGTGGAGCAGGCAGGCCAAGGGGCCCGGGACCCGCAGATTCCCCTTAACTACATCCACCTACCACGTTGATGGCCCAGGCCTTGGGCCCTTCTGCTCCCTGGGCTTATGCACCTGCCTGCTCCACGTGGGCATCTACCAGGCTCCTCAACTGTGCAGTGTCCAAAACCCAATTTTACAGTTCCTTTCCCTGCCGAGCTCCTGACTTCAGTAATCGCCAACAGACGACACTTAGGGACCCATAGAAATGCTGTGCCCCTGTGTTCGAGTCAGGAAGGTGACCTGTGCTCCTTGCACAGGGAGCGTGTTCTACGGGGCCTCCCACATCTCCGAGCACAAGCGTTGGGCCTCGGTTTGGAGGCCCTCCTCACCTCTTCCCTCTGTCTGCTCGGAGTCCACCTCCTCGACCTGAACAATTCGCTCCCAGCGTCTACACTCACGTTTGTCTGGGTCTGTCCTGCTCTTTCCTGCCTCTCCCCCTTTCCTGGAGATGTGTTCAAATCCTATAGTTCTTGAGGTTTGCCCCCCTTCTGGAGCCCTCATCTCCATCCTTTAAACTTGCTTTTCTGATTTATTCAGCTCTTTTTTTTAAATGAGAGCGAGAAAGAATCAATTTTATTTAGTTTTTCACGTGGCTTTCATTGCTCCGACACTTCGCTGTATACGTGGTGCTGAGGTTTGAACCCGCATCCTCGCACAGGCCAGGCAAGCACTGTAACCACCGGGCCACCGCTCCAGCCCTCGCTCTTCATCATACAACGGCTTATGCTGTTCAATATGACTGACTGTCTTCGTCCCCAAACCACCCCCACAATGCTTGGCAAAGACTTGGCTCTTAGCCAATGTTCCCTACCTGTCGACTGACAGGGACCGATTTGCAGCCTCAACACCGACTTCTTGCAGCTTCAGAAACCCTCCTTTCCTGTAGTGGGGGCGTGGTGTGCATTTGAATCTTGCATCGTTCTTAGGCAGGCCAAGGCTGGGAGGCCGCCTTCTCATCCGGCTTAGTCCGTTTTTCATCGCTATAACACAACATTGGAGCTGAAGCTATGTCTTTTTCTTTTTAAGAGGGACAGAGAATGAATTTTATTTAGTTTTTCATGTGGTTTTTGTTTCTCCGACACTTAGCTGTGTATGTGGTGCTGGGGTTTGAACCTGCGTCCTTGCGCATGCCAGGCAAGCACCATAACCACTGAGCCACCGCTCCAGCTCCCCAGAAGCTTTGTCTTTCTCACTGGTGTTAAGTAATTTGGTTCCCATGTGCTTTGATGTTTTATTCAGGATCCTTGTGCTTGGAATTTTTTTGTACTTCTCAGACATCATCTTAGCTTTCACTGTGTATTATTTTGAAAATTCTCAACCGTTATTTTCTTGGGCCTTTTCTTCTGTCTCTCCTTCTCCCACTTTTGGAGACTGGTCAGCCTTGATGCTGTCCTGTGGAACGCTTACATTCTGCTCTGCTAATTCTTTCGCAGTTTTTTATTCTTATGTTCCCTTTTGGATAGTTTCCATTTCTGTTCTTTCATTTCACTTAACTTTTTTCCACAATGAATAATTTGCCCTTAATCTCATTGAGTGTACTTTTCATCTCCTGCACGCTAGTTTTTACCTCTGAAAGTTGGACTTGTCTTTTTCATGCCTTTCACCTCTCCTTGACACGCGCACTTTTCCCTCTGGCTTCTTGAACACATGTGCAAAAGTCACAACCTCTGATGGTTTTATTTACTAATGACCTGTATCCTTCCTTCCTTCCTTCCTTCCTTCCTTCCTTCCTTCCTTCCTTCCTTCCTTCCTTCCTTTTTAAAGAAAGAGAGGACAGAGAGAGAGAGAGAAGCAATTTTTATTCAGTCTTTCATGGGACTTTTATTCCTCGGACACTTAGTTGCGTACATGGTGCTGGGGTTTGAACTCGCATCCTCGCACACGCCAGGCAAGCACCGTAACCACTGAACCACTGCTCCAGCCCCTATATCACTTCTTAATTGGTTTAGAGTAAGATTTTTTTTTTTTTTACCAGTGGAAATATTGACATTCTGGATTCACTAATTTTTTTCTGTGCATTATAGGGTATTTAGCAGAACTTCTGACCTCCATTCACTAGATCCAGTAGCATCTTCAGTCACGGCAATTACAAATTTCTCCAGAAATTGACCGGTATCTCTAGGTTAGAGTCAGGAATCAGCCTCAGCTGAGAATCACTGATTTAGATTGCTTGACTCTTCTCCTCATTATGGTTTCTATCTCTCTCCTTCTATGCATGCCAAATACTTTTTAAAATTAAATACCAGCTAGCGTGTCTTTTCTCTTGGTGGGTACTAGATATTTTTGAATTCCTATAAATATTCTGAGCTTTTGGGATACATAGTTAAGTGACTTTGTTAAGTTACAGGTTAAATTACTTGGAAGCAGTTGAGTTCCTTCAGGTGTTGATTTTAAGTTTTATAAAGTGGGATCAAGAAGTACTTTTGTTTAGGATTGTGTTCTCCCTGACACGCGGAGGTTTACGAGGGGTTCTGGTGGGGCTGATGGAAAGAGTCCCTGTTACCAGCCTGTGTGAGCTTCTGCAGTTGTTCTCTTCAGCTTTTTCAAGTAGTCTTTGCCCTGACCTTGAGTAGTTTCATAAGTGAGCACTGATTAATATCCAGCTGAAGGCTGAGTATTTAAATACATCTATCTATAACTATCTATCATCTACCTATCTATCTTCTATCTATCATCTATTTATCTATCATGTGTCATCTGTCTATCATCTATCATTTATCTATCTATCAATCACCTATCTATCAGCCTTGAAGAAAAATAAAAAACATGCAGGAAAATGGATGGAACTAGAGACCCTCACGTGAGGAGAAAGAAGTCAAACTCAGAAGGTCAAGGGTGTGTGTTCTCACTCATGTGGATCCCAGAGAGGCAGATGGAGAACGAAAGTGGATGCAGATCTCCTAAAAGTCAAAGGGAGATCAGTTGAGGAAAGAGACCCAGGGGCGGGAGGCAGGGAGGGTGGGGAGGTGCTGGGGAAGGACAGCGCTCGAATCATAGTGTTATACTGTGTGCGTGATGAATACACAACAACAAACTCCATCAATAGGCACAACTACAACGCGCCAGCAGAAAGGTGGAGAAAAGGAGAACGCCGTGCTCAGATGTCAGATTTACCTTGAACCTCGAAGCTTTGGGGGAAAGGAGGGACATGCTTATGGAGTTTGTTCACGCCAGTATGGTCTGGGTGGCATCCTCTGAACTCGAATAGTAGCTCCCCTGGGCAGTGGCACTGGGGTGGGCTGGCGGCAGTAACATTAAATTCAGGCACTTTGGTGGTCTTTGTGGCAGGTGGTTGTTTTACAATGAATTTGTGCATCTTTTATAACAAAAAATTAAAGAGCAACAGAAAGAATAGACTTTTGAATGAAAGCATCCAACATCGTCCTCAGGGTCTGTGGTAGAAGTCATGACCTATGAACCGGATGTGGTGGTGCACACCTGTGATCCCAGCAACTGGGGAGGCTGAGGCAGGAGGATTGCGAGTTTGAGGCCAGCTTCAGCAACTTCCTGTGGCCCTAAGCTGTAAGGAAACGCAGCTGAAAAGGGGGGTATGGACTAAAGCAAGCAAGGATCCAGAGCTCAGCTGATCACGGGATTCAGGAACACCTTTTCCCAGAGGCCGCTTGGCTTTTGGATAGGTGACCTTCTATGGGCTGAATTGGGGAGGGGGGCTATCACAGCAGGAATCCGCTGGTTAAACTGGGTTTTTCAGTAGGGTGGGGATCCTCTGATAAGGGTCCAAGTCTGTAGATTTTGAAACAGTGAGTAGGGGGTTTGCCGCCTAGCCCAGTGGCTTCTGGTAATTTTCCACACCCGTCACTCCAGACTCTAAAGGGATATAATGAGTTGAGTCGATGACATCACATCTGGCTACTTCCTGCTGGCATGGGGGTGAGGAAGGGGCCCCGCCATCAAGAGTCTGGAGCAGGAACATGGCTTTGATGTGTTCTTGAGTGGCAGCTCTGGAGCTGGCTGTGACTTGTTTTGTCAGGAATTTCTGGAAATGTTTAATGAGACGAGGGGAAAGGTAAGAATTAGCATGATTAAGAGTAGGGGTGTCAAGAAGAGTAATAACCAGGAGGCCCGTTGGGATCCCTCCCAGGGGGCTCCCCAGGATTTCTCCAGTTCCTTCCTCCATTTCTCCAGCTGTTCTTGTAGTTGTCTTGCTTCATGTCTGACGGGTTCACATAGAAACAGCATTCTTCCTGGAGGTGCGAACAGAGCCCTCCTTCCTCAACAGATCTGAACCGGGGCAGTCTTGTTGGACCGTCGGGGCCAGGGAGTCCCGCGGGCTGCTCAGGGCTGTGGTCTCCGAGCCGTTGGACGGGTTGTGGTAGTAGGTTATAGAGGCTCCCAATCCCGTGATTGTTCCTGCAGTTATGGTGGTGGGAGGGGAGGAGGGACGTTTAGCATTGGAGATGGGGACCCCCTTTGAGTGGGGAATCCCCTTTCTCTCCAGGTTAGGATACTTGAGTGTACGAGGCTGGTGCATCTGGAGTCTGTGAATGTGTTAACAGACTTTAGCCACGGCTCAGGCTCAGGTGAGGGGTCTGGGTTCGGCCTGCTGGGAGGTGGTGCTGGGGGGCAGGGAGAATCTTCAATGACTTTGGGGAGGACGAAAGGAGGATTTTCTGCAGTTTGGCCCTGAATGATGGCATCTGCTGCCAGATGGGGATATTGTTTTTGGGAGCTACCGTCAATGAACCAGTCAGGGGAATTAGGGTGTGGCTGGTCTGTGACGTGCGAGAGAGGGTTGATGAGGAGAGCTAAGGTTTCAGAACAGGAGTGAGTGATTAGAGAGGATGGCGGAGGAGAGCCAGAGTCAGGTGAAGGTAAAAGCGTCTCGGGGAGACCATGGGATCACAAAGGGACCAAGTAGCAACTGGCTTCTGGAAGGGGTAGGGAGAGAAGATCCGAGAGAAAGCGGGAAGCCAGGATGGTGATGTGTTGGTATAAGGTGAATTTTTGCACTTCAGGTGTGAGGAGGGTGGCAGGGGCTAGGATTTTTAGACATAATGGCCAGCCTTGTTATGGCTGTGGGGTGTCCCCTGCCTTTTGATAGAGGACGCCTAAAGCTTGGCAGTGTTTAGAATGGTGAGAGAGGGAAGAAGGCTTCCAGGGATTTGGTAAGCAAAGGGTGGAAGACTGCAAGAGGGAATTTTGAAGAGTGTTAAGGGCTGAGGAAAGAGATGGCGGGGATGAAGCGGCTCAGAGAAATCTTCTTTAGAGACATCATAGAGCAGTTTCGCAATAAGAAAAATTAGCGATCCAGATTCGGAAGTAATTAGGGACCTAATAAAGAAAGGGGTTCCCTTTTGGTAGAGGAAGAGGAACTTTTTGGAGCACTGTTAGGCCATGAGGGGGTATTGGATGGGTTGCTGCGGTTATAATTATGCCTAAATATAGGACTTTGGGACAGCAGATTTGGGCCTTAGATTGGGAGGCCCTGCACCCCCTCCTTGCCAATGCATTAAGGAGAGTGCCAGTGTGGTGTTCGGATAATCGGAGGAAGGGCTGTAACGTAGGAGATTGTCTACATATTGGGGTAGGGAGCTTGGATGTAGCTCAAGGGCAGCAAGGTCCCTTTGTAATGCCTGTCCGAAATGGTGGGGGCTGTCCCAGAATCCCTGGGAGAGATTAGTGTCTGGGTCTGTCCACGTGAAAGGGAAGAGGAGTTGAGAAGAGGGATAAAGGGTATAGCGAAGAAAGCATCTTTTAAATCTAAGCCCGAGAAGAGAGTGGGAGGAACATGGGAGAGTAAGGTGTAGGGATTAGGCACTACGGGATGGGTGAGGATTATGGCTTCATTGATTCTATGAGGTCTTGAACCAGGTGAAACTGACCACTACTAGGCTTTTTTTTTTTTTTTTAAAGAGAGAGTGACAGTATGTGAGAGAGAAAGACAGAATCGATTTTATTTAGTTTTTCATGTGGCTTTTGTTACTTGGATACTTTGTCGTGTATGTGGTGCTGGGGTTTGAACCTGCGTACTCACCCATGCCAGGCAAGCGCCATAACCACTGAGCCACCACTCCAGTTCTGACCATTAGGGTTTTTAACACTGAGAATGGGAGAGTTATGTGGGGAATGGACAGGGATAAAGAGGTGGACTTCAAGGAGGCAGGAGATTTAGCTTTTTGAGGGTGCATGGGGTGAGGGATATTGGGGTAAGCTAACACATCAGGTAGGATCTTTGAGAAAGCCTTGGATAGGAGGATGGTTGAGAAGTGTCCCATACCAAAGGTTTGATATGGGGAAGAGGGGGTGATGGAGGCTTGGGGAATGCAGGCACCGCGTCCTGGTTGGTGTGAATAAGAAATACGGCAGTGGTTTGTAAGGGAGGAACAGTAATGGAAGCCTTGAGTTTGCAGAGGAGGTCACTTCCTAGGAGAGGGGCTGGGCATCTGGGCATTATAATAAAGGAATGGGACAGGGTGGGTGTCCCAAAGGTGCAGAGAAGGGGAGTTGTCTTGAGGGGATATTTAAGAATTCCTGATACCCCCCCATAATAGGGGCATTGCTTCCATGAGTGGGTCCTTGCCATGAAGTCAAGGGGATAGAGTAGCCCGAGGGTTGACCACAAATGGAATAGATTGGCTGTTCACCACCCCAATCACCCTGGGCTCCTGGATGTGTCACCGGTTGTGATGGGAGCGGTGGAGTTCAGGCCCCCTCCTTCCAATAGTTCACTATAAGGGGTTAAAAGAGAGTTGGACTTGACCGAGGGTCGGGGTGTCCTCCCCTGGGGACAGTCCACTTTCCAGTGTCCCCATTGTCCACAGTTTGGACAGGGCTTGGTGGGGGCCTCGGATTAGGGCAAGCTTCAGCCTGATGCCCATCTCGGCCACATCGGTAGCAGGCAGTGGGTGGGCCTGCATGAACAGGTCTGGGGTGATGGATGGCGGAAGCCACAAGTTGGTATTTGGCTTTGAGCCATTTTTCTCTTTGCCTCCTGGCCTCGTCAACCCTACTGTTCAAGACCTTGAAGGTGGTGTCTAGGAGCAGCTGCTGTGAGGTTTCAGGACTCTTCTCTAGTTGTCTAAGCTTTCTGCGAATGGCTGGGGCCAACTGGTTAATGAATAGGACGTGGAGAAACGAGGGCCGGCTAGGGATTCCAGGTCAAGGTTGGTGTGTTCCATCACTGCTTCCGTTAGTTGGGCAAGGAAAAGAGCAGGGTTTTCACCCGGACCTTGGGTGATCTCCCTGAATTCATCATAATTGACCTGGGTATGGGAATTTTTATTCATGCCCTCAGGAGTTAGGTTGCCATCTTATGGTGTCAAATGACTCCAGGGTCTTGGGACTGGTGGGTCCAACTGGGGTCAGCAGTAGGGAGGGCCATATTAGCTACTGGGTTGGTGTCAGGGTCTTGCGTGTGACAGTCATCAGCAGGTTCCCTGGCTGTCTGCCAGACAAGGGTCTTTTTCATCTGTGGAGGAGAGGATATAACAGATGTCTGCCCAGGTGAGGTGATAAGACTGGGTAAGATGTAAAAATTCCTTTTTATATCTAGTAGGGTTTTCAGAGAAGGATCCTAATTTTTCCTCAATTTGGGACATGCCAACACAGACATGTTGAGGTTGAGAATTGTGGGTTTTTGAGCAGGTAATTGGAGGGGAAGGAGGAGAAGGTGGGGAGGTGGAGGGGGAGTGCATTGGGAGGGGCTGAGGGTGGAGATTGGGGTGGGCTAGGACTATTAGAAGGGGTTTCTTTCAGGGCACCTCTGCAAGAAACCCAGAGTCTTACCTCTCCAGCGAGCTGATTAGGATGATTGTTGTGACCTGCGGGGAAACAACTGGAGAATGGATCTGTGACCTGGAGGTCTGGCGGGACAGAAAGAGGGGAGAGGCAAGAATGAGGTTTCCAGAGGACACCAATAAAGAGCTCAGAAAAGCTCTTGCTCCATTCGGGGAGCAATGAGGCTGCAAAAATCTCGCCGGAGGAGTTGTTTGAGTACAGGGTGTGAACGGGCTGCCCTTTAGCTGTAGGAACACGGAGGCTGCTCTGAATCTCACAGCTAGTACGCAGGGGAGTGGAAAGGGGATAGAGGAAGAATAAGGCAGAAGTGGAAGCAGGAGGGAGGAGAACAAGGGAGCTTAGGAGCTCCATCTTCCTGTCCCGGATTTGTGCACCAAGTAAAAGGAAGAGCAGCTGAAAAAGAGATTGTGGAGCGTAGCAAGAAAGGATCTAGACCTTGAGAGACCAAGGAGATTTATTGCAATGGCTTCAGGGACACTTTCCAAACGCAAAATGGCCACTTGCCTTTCGGATGGGTGATCTTCTATAGACTGAATGGGGATGGGGGTTGCAGCAGGAATCTTCCCGGTTAAACTGGGTTTTTCAGTAGGGTGGGGATCCTCTGATAAAGGCCCGAGCCAATAGATTCCGATGAGGGTCTGAGCCAGTAGATTTTAAAACAGTGAGTAGGGGATTTGCTGCCTGAGTGGCTTCTGAAAAATTTCCACATCCATCATAAGCAACTGAGTGAGGCCTTGTCTCAAAATAAAAAAAGGGCTGGGGGCTGGAGAGGTGGCTCAGCGGTGACGGTGCTTGCCTGGCATGCGCAAAGACATAGGTTCGAACCCCAGCACCACGTACACGTGGAAGTGTCAGAGCACCAAAACCACATGAAAAGCTAAATAAAAATTGATTATCTCAAATAAACAAATAAATAAAATAAAAAGGGCTGGAATGGAGCTCAGTGGAAAGCACCCTTGGGTTCCACCCCCGGTACCCTCCTCCTGTCCCCGGAAAAAGAAGTCATGACATGTGGCAGGAAGTTGCTCCTTTGGATTTTTATGTTCACAAATGCCTGAACTGTGTCTGGAGCTGTGATTTAGAACCAAGTCCCAATCTTCTCATGACTCAAGAAGGACCCTTGAAGTACATAGGAGCTTAAAAGGATCTCAGGAAATCTTTCTTGTTGCCTGGGAAGGGGCTTCCTCCAAATTTATGGGGCAGTTGCACTGACAGCTTCCTGGGCCACTCTAAGCCCTCATTTCTGTTTTTGCACAGTTGAAAGCTTGGCTTCCTGACCTCGAATCTTCCCAGCATCATTTGGGTCTTTGTCAGCTGATGGGGAGCACAAGCCACAGCTCCGTCTTGGGTGCTCATGGGTGCCCTGTACCCAAAATCAGTGTTTGAATGCAAAGAACCTTGCCTTGGTTTGACCTTGACCCACAAGGTGAGCTTGGGACCCTCCCACCTCCACAAATCTCCCTTCTGCCCCACACCCTGTGTCCCTTCTGTCGCTGGTCTTTGGGTATTAATTACAGGGCTTTGTCTGCTCCTTCAGTGAATGGCCTCTTGCTGCGCCTTCCTGGCCTCCCCCCTTGCTCTGGGCCTCCTGGGGCTCGGCAGACAGGTTGCCAACAGACACCTCATTATTTACCCAACTTGAATCGGGTCTGTTTTCCTGTTTCTTGGAAACCTCCCTCAAGAGCTCCGTAATCCTTTCTCTGATGAAAATAGTCGCTCCTGCTGGGCGAAGTTCCGCTCACGGCCGACACAGCCCACGTTGTTCTCCTTCTTAGAGAGATTTTCTTCTACTCCATTTAACTTGTTTTTCAACTGAGCTAAATGGGTCAGATTTATCTGTTCAGGAGCCACCTGGTTAGCAGCAGTTGTCTCTTTCAAATAAAATTCGATACTTTGCTCCAGGGCCTGCATTTTGGAAGCAGTCAACTCGGTCACCTTGAGGTTTGCTCAGGCTGGCAAAGGGATATGTATGGGTGAATCCCAATCTGCCACAGATCCATGTCCCAAACTGCCCGTCATAGCTCCAGTCGCTCCCTCTAGGAACCCCCTGGAGGAGTTTGTGAAACAATTTGCAGGCTCCTTCTCAGGCAGGGACAATTCGAGGAATGCAGGAGAGGGCTTTGAAGGTGGGAAGGACTTTTGTGAATGAGGCGGAGTTCCCCAGAGTGGAGAGGATGGATTCTCTGTTACCCAAACAACTAGCAGGATCATTTCCAGGTCATCTAGATGAAATCCATCTTCAAATGCTCTGCTCCCTTATTATTTTATTATTATTATGTTAAAGAGAGAGGGACACTGAGAGAAAGAGAATCAATTTTATTTAGTTTTTCATGTGGCTTTCGTTGCTCCGACACCTCGTTGTGTTCGTGGTGCTGGGGTCAAACCCTCATCCTCGCGCATGCCAGGCATGCTCTCTCCGACGGCTGAGCCACCACTTCAGCCCCTGTGTTCCTTTTTTTTAACAAGAATTCTTCTTGGAAGACAAATGGCACTCGATGTGTTTGTGGAACCAGGAAGTCTAATAATCCTATTTAACACCTTCAGTTGCCTTTTGGAATTCCTTCCAAATCTATTTTTAACCTTGTTTCACTGGCTGTCAGGGGCTCTGGGGCTTGCAGACAACCTCACTCAAAGCCCCACGGGGGAAGATCTGAGACAGCTCCGAGCTGGAAGCAGGCTGGTTCCCTGCGTCACCACTGGAGGAGAGCCACCTGGTCTGCCCTGGGCAGGAGGGGGCCACGGAGCTTTGGAGATTATTGATGACCTTCGCCTATCTTATGCTGATCGACATGACAGGCCTCTAAGCTAAGACTCTCTCAGAGAGGTTAAAGGGGCCTTGGATGTCTGAGCCCTGCATCACATCGCTGTCACGAGAAACCACTTTCTGGGCTGTCACCCATCTGTGAATCAACAACAGGTGGGTATATGTGTAACCCTTCTGGAGCCATCTTGATAGCGTGGGAGGCTAGGACACATTTCTGGGTTCGGAGGGTAAGTAGGCTCTGGCCCACCCTCCTCAGCCAGTGCACAGTATTCATTTCAGATCCGAACGGGAATGAGAGCGAAGCCAATCGGAGCTCTGCTGCGCTCTGAGTCCTGGAGACAAGGAGACTGAGCTCTCCACCTGGGCCGATGCTTTTGGTCCCTGTGTGCAGAAGGGGCTGCCATTTCTCACCAAGTTCCCCCACAGCTAAAGGGGCTCCGATGAGCATGCTTGGTCCTTCTGGGAACTCCTTCCCTAGCCTGCAAGGTGCCATGCACCCCACTCCACCCCAGCACTGCTCTCCGTGGGCCCCACCACTCTCAGGCAGTCCAGGAGTGGGGCAAACCGGGCTCAGTCATGGTCTGTTTCCCAGTCCGAATCCTGCCAGCCGTGGTTTCATTTCCACTGAGCAGAGCCCTGCACCCAATGAAATGGTGACGGGGACACAGCAGCAGCAGAGATGCATGGCATACGAACCTCTCTCCAGGGTGGAGGGTGCTGGGGCGCAAACATGACATCTCCTTGCAACCTAAAGACCAAAGCAATCAAATTTTCTTGCCCAATGAATTGAAAATGCAGAGTGGAGCGCCAGGCAGATGCCTTCCTGCCTCCCTTCAGCAGCTGGGCTGGCCAGCTGGGGTCACTCCCGTCCCCCTTGTCCACAGAGGCCAAACACAGCTGGGAGGCGATTCCAGCTCAAACTTCACACCTCTGCCATCCAAAAACCAAGCTCACGGAGCTGAAGCTACGAGGCAGGGAAAGTTCTAGAACCCAGGCCCCTTGGGGAGATGCCAGGCTAAGCAGGAACCTCCTGCCTCCAGCCTCACCAGGATTCGACTTCCCTGCTCCCTGTCCACGTCCACAGTGTCATGGTCTGTGACCTTAAGCTTGGTTTGGAGAGGTTTCCCACCAACAGGGGTGCCTGAGCACACCTGGGAGGAACCCTCGCCTTTTGCCCCCCTGCTCATGAAGTGTCGAGGTAGCGGCCTTGCCTCCTGGTAGGGTGTGGTCAGCTGTGATGGTAATATTCCTGCACACCATTCCAGAGTCTTCTCTCCCCAAAGCCCACAGTAAGGGTTCCAGGGCCTTGTTGGGCAGGGGCAAGCTGGGGCTGGTCCTGGGCTTGGCTCAGCCCCTGCCCTAGGAGACCCCTAGCTCCTCTTGGCCTTCCTTGGGGCCCTGACTGCAGCTCAATTATTCAGCTGGGCAGGCTGTCATCCCAGGTAGGCCCTGGGCTCAAGGTGCCTGTGCACCCTGCTGTCCCTGGGGCCTGGAACAGTGATTGACAGAGACTGAGCAAGTGGCCTTGGCCTGACCTTGTAACTCAGGAGCTGGCTCCCGTCTGACCCTGCTGGCCAACCTCTAGACAGCTTCCCCCCAACTTCACAGGTGACCTGAGTTGGTCAAACCCACCCTGCCTTCTCTGACAACTGCCTCCAAGCTCCGCGTGAACACGGTGAGGTCTTAATACTAGAAGCTTCTGGACAGGGACAGACCTGGGACCTCTGCTTTGGAGGTGAGCACTCATGGTGGAGTGGAGGTGGAGGTGAGGTTGGCCTGCTGGCTTGTCCTTGAACTTCACCCCCTCCTTCTCGGGTGCGTGTCCCTGCGGGGAGCAGAGCGGAAACTATTCACGATGCGATTCATCCGTGGTATGGCCAGAACTCCAGCGCGGAGCCAAGGAAGCAGCTCTGCTCTTCTGTTTTTTATAAACAAACTCGTAAATGAACCTCATCTTCAGGAGGGTGGCGCCGCCAGCCGGCCCAGACTTTCCGACTCGCTGCGAAACCCCACGGCTGCCAACTTTCCAGCGTGGAAAGGGGGAAGCTTCTAAGAGGCTTCGTTCCCGTTTGACCTGTGGAGGAGGACGGAGCTGTGAACAGGGCAAGTTCACAAAGGTTCCCGGTGATGCAGCGCCCGGGGACATGAGCCAGGCGCCGAGTGGCAGAACGGACAGTGGTGCGTGGGCAGACGGGACGAGGTCACTCAGGGGACAGGCTCGGCAGGGACAGCAGGAGAAACTCGGGGACACCAGACACGTGGGCAAGGATGGAGCTGAGGAGCTACCTCAACCTCAGAACTCCTGCCTCCACCTGCCCTCCAGAGGCTCCAACCACAGCCAGAGGCCGTTTCTCCGTAGGTTTCATCTTGTACGTGGCTGGGACTGTGGTCTCTTCTCTTCAGAGCTCTCTTTAAAAGAAGAAGCTTCTCGATCATGTACATTATGCCTGGAGAATGGGGTCTGTAAGGTCTGGGTCCCATGCAAATTACTGAGATTTCTCCCAGCTCGGTATGCGGTCAATTTGAGCAGTGCTGTGTGTGGGGTGGAAAAGACCCTGTCCTCTCTGCTCGGCGTCCCCATCCAGGCCAAAGCCCCACGAAGTCCAGTCCACTGGAAACTGCGTCGCCGGACTCCAAGTTCGAGAAGAGCAAGAGGCCTCAAATACTAGGACATTCATCCCTCGGTATCCACGGGGATGGTCCCAGGACTCCAAGGACCCCAGAACCCCCCGAGGGTGCTCCAGAGCCTTCCGGGGAGAAAGGCAGGGTTTGTACACGACCCGCACACGTCCCCCTCTGTATACTGTGGGTCTCCTCCTGGCTTATAGCCCTAATATCTGCATAGGCTCTATAAATAGTGACCTCACTGGGCTAGAGCGGTGGCTCAGCAGTTACGGTGCTGTGTGAGGACGCCGGTTCGAACCCCGGCACCACGTACACTGCGAAGTGTTGGAGCAATGAAGGCCACATGAAAAACTAAATAAAACTGATTCTTTCTCTCTCTCTCTCTCACTGTCCCTCTCTCTTTAAAAAATAATAAAATATAGTCTCCCTCCTCTAACTCAAGCTGATAAAATAAATAGTTTTTAATTTATTTATTGGAACCAGGGATTGAACCCAGGGGCTCTTAACCACTGAGCCACATCTCTAGCCCTTTTTATTTTTTATTTTGAGACAGGATCTTGCTAAGTTACTCAGGGCCTTGCTAAGTTGCTGAGGCCGGCCTTGAACTTGAGATCCTCCTGCCTCAGCCTCCTGAGCTCCTGGTATCACAGGCATACACCACATTGCCAGGCTCTGGCTAAAGAGTTTTTAAATGAATACATTTATTTATTGTATCAAAAGGACAAAGAAATCAAAGTCAAATAAGATTTTGAATAATATTGTCAAGAAGATCACACACATATCTTGATTATTGGATTTGTACATCCTTTTCATGAATATAAAGTACCTATGCGGTTTCGGTGCTTGCCTGGCAAGCGCAAGTATGTGAGTTCAAACCCCAGCTTCCCTGTACACAATGAAGTCTCAGAGCAACGAAAGCCATGTGAAAAACTAAATAAAAATTGATTCTCTCTGTCTCTCTCTCACACTGTCCCCTCTTTCTTAAAACAAAAAAACAAACAAACAAACAAACAACAGTCTTTAAAAGTTGGTGAACCAGGACTAGAGCGGCGGCTCAGCAGTTGGAGCGCTTGCCGGCATGTGTGAGGACCCAGGTTCGAATCCTACCACCATGTACACAACTAAGCGTCAGAGCAATGAAAAACTAAATAAAATCGATTCTCTCTTCCTCTGCCACTCTCCCTCTGTCACAAAAAACAAAACAAAATAAAAATACCAAAAAAACTTGGTGAACTATTAGACTACAAATCAATCTGATAAATTCAGACCTTATTCACTGAACATAGTATAATTAATTTAGGAGTTCATTTTAAGTTACCAGAAAAATAAAACTCCATATTCCTAAAAAATATGCAGGAAGAAATCTAACTAGAAATTGCTACAAATGTAGAATTGAGGAACAAGACATGACATCTCAAAGCTTTTTGCTGTTCAAGTGACATATTTAGGTCTGTTAATTCTCTTCAATGTGTACGTTACTACCGGGAAAGAATGGTTGAAAGTCTAATAAGACAAATCTCTTATATGAGGCATGAAGAAAAGAAGAAAAGGGATTTGGATAGGGATTGGAGGGCTCCTACTGCATATGAAATATTAAAAATCAGATAACATTGGGCTGGAGCAGTGGCTCAGCGGTTATGGCGCTTGCCTGGCATGCCCGAGGATGCGAGTTCAAACCCCAGCACCACATACACAATGAAATGTCTGAGGAATGAAATTTACATGAAAAACTAAATAAAAATTGCTTTTCTCTCTCTCTCTCTCTCTCTCTCTCTCTTTATCTCTCTCTCTCTCTCACTGACCCCTCTTTCTTTAAAAAAAAAATCAGATAACATTATGAGCAATCATTTGCCAGAAAATGTAAGCATTATATGAGCTGGATGCAGTGATACATGCCTGTGATCCCAGGGGCTGAGGAGGCTGAGGCGGGAGGATCCCAAGTTCAAGGCCAACCTCAGCAACTTAGAGAAGCTCTTTCTAAAAAAAAAAAAAAAGGGCTAGGGATGTGACTCAGTGATTAAGCGTCCCTGGGTTCAATCCTTGATACCAAAAATAGATAAATAAAAAGCTACAAGAAATGGTGATTTTTCTGTGAGTCCCCTAGGAATAATTAAAGAGATGGAAAAGTGGGTCAAAGATAAAACACAACCCCTCCAAAGCTGTCAGGCTCAAGTGGGCATATAGGCAAGCTTCACCAAGTGTTTAAGAAGGAGGCCACTCTGCATTTTATATAGACTGATCCTGTAGATAAGAAACTTTTTTTTTTTTTTAGGAGAGAGAGGGACAGTGAAAGAGAGAGAGAAAGAATCAATTTTATTTAGTTTTTCACTTCGCTTTCGTTGCTCCAACACTTCGTTGTTTACATGGTGCTCGGGTTTGAACCTGTGTCCTTGGGCATGCCCGGCAAGTGCTGTAACCACTGAGCCACCGCTCCAGCCCCTGAATAAGGAATCGATACTGAGACAGGGCAAACACAATATTATAAAAGAAAATTAGAGGTTGGTCTCATACACCAATGAATATGCAAAAACCTGAACTAAAATATAAGGCCGCTAACATTATAGTGTGTGGAAAATGTCCAAAGAATAAAAGGATTTTGTTTTCCAAAATTTTAAATCGGGTTATCATTTACATGCTGTGAAATCTGTGTTTGAAAGTGTTCAGCTATCTTAATAATAGCCAGGGTGATCAGGGCACAGGGACACACACCTGGAATCTCAGTGACTGAGGAGGCTGAGGCAGGAGGGTCACGAGTTTGAAGCCAGCTTCAGCAATTTATTAAGGCCCAAAGCAATTCAGTGAAAACCTGTCTCAAAATAAAAAAAGAAATCAATAAATAAAAAGGGCAGGAGATGCATCTCAGTGACAAAAAATAAATAAATAAAAATAAAATGATTTCATTAACAGAAAAATTTGATTTGCCATTTGTAGAGCTGTCTCTAAATGCAGAATACACAGTCCTTTCCAATGTACGTGAGCTTTAAGCAGTCTTATACATTTCAGAAGATTTATCACTCTTTTTTTTAAATCAATCTCATTTAATTTTCCTGTGGCCTTAGTTGCTCTGAGACTTGGTTGTGTACGTGGTGCTGGGGTTCGAACTCGGGTCCTCGCGCATGCCAGGCAAGTGCCGTAGCTGCTGTAACCGCTGAGCCACCGCCCCAGCTCTACCACTGTTTCCTGATGCAGGGTTAGGTGCGGCAATCTTCCTCTGGGTTCTCTCTCCAGCACACGCGTCTTGATGTGTTTTCATTATTTTCATGACATTTTGAGTTTTGTTTTATATTTCCCTGTTAGCTGAAGAGTTCTTATGTTTCTAGGTGAAAGGATTTTTTTTTTTACCATGTTGTTAATTTCTAGTTTTATTTTATTAAGATCATTTCACAAATGAGGGCTGAGACAGACTCAGACAAGGGAAGCAACTCGCTTGAGGACACACAGCCAGGGGTGGGGCAGGACGGGGAACCCCAAAGCCCATTTCCCTTCTCCTCCCTGCCCTACGACTCACACTCAGGGGCAGATGCCCCATTTAACCAGCACAGGCAAAGTTCAGCAGGTTTCAGGCTTAATTGCTAAAATCCTAATGGAATAGTAAAATTTAGTTTCTGTAGGTAGAAAATTAAAATATCGTTGTGAGTAATAATTGAGTTTTTTTTTTCTTTTTGAAATAATACAAATTACTCCCTGCCTGGGTTTCCTCCAAAGCAGCCAAGCTGGGGGTGTGGACCCAGGAAGCAGCAGTGAGGGTGGGCAGCTGTGAAGGCCATCATCCCGTTGGCCAGTTGGTACAAGGACCCTCCGAAGAGCTTTATGAAGCTGGCCTCCGAGGTGTCCTGCCGGGACAGTGGGAGGAAGAAGGTGTGCACCAGCCCTGTCCACCACGGTCAAGTGGACCTCGGACTCTGTCTCCCCACACCTCCTGGCTGGGCAGGAGTCAGCTCTGATGGGTTGGTGCCTGTGTGTGGCTTTCCACAGGGTAGCTCCCCGGGGAAGGCTGGTAGCAGTCCTCCAAACCAGCTAGAGTGAGAGGAGGCAGCAGGGTCTGTACAAACAGATACTCGGAAAACTCTATCTCCATGCAAAATTTCAAACCTACTCAAAACTGGACCCCTTTTCCGAAAAGAAAGACTCACAACGATACAAAAGCGAACATGATTTTATGACCAGGGGATATGTCATAGATAAGCTTTATTTGTTATAGTAGGCTTTTGCCCTGGGGGTGGGTACATCACAGGGGTGAGGCCACCAGCCAAAGCCTGGTTACAGATGAAAATAAAATGAAAGGATTAAAATCTTCTTTGAGTCCGGCACAGTGGTGCATGCCTGCAATCCCAGTAGCTCAGGAGGCTAAGGTGGGAGGCTAGCAAGTTCAAGGCCAGCCTCAACAATTTAGTGAGGCTCTAGGTAACTTAGCAAGACCCTGTCTCAAAATAAGAAATATAAAGAGCTGGGGATGTGGCTCAGTGGTTTAGCACCGTAGGTTCATTCACCGATACCAAAAGAAAACAAATCTACTGTGACCGTGAACTGGAACCGTATGAGCTGAGTCACCATTGTCTCTAAGCATAGTTATTCCACCTTTTAAATTTTGGGTTAATGTTTAAAGACCTGCACATATCTCCATGCTATTTATGACTCATTTGTGCAATTAATGCAGCCCGCCAAATAAATGATGTCCAGCAAGTCTCCAAATGCACCCCATGACACACATTTTCCATTCCGCCCTCAGAGACTTGGTGCAATTCTACCCGATTCGCCCCAAGACATGAACAGCTGGTACGGGAGGGGACGAGGGTGTCGTTTGATCTGTGAATAAAATGGCAAGCATGGCTTTTCCTCTGCTGGTCAGTTTGTCTGTGGCGAAGGCTATTTTTCCTCCTGACTCAAATGTCCCACACTTCGGTGGCCCTGCGTTGACTAAGTCACTGTGAGCGCAGGGTGCTGTTATCAGGCGTCAGCAGGCGGGCCAGCCTAGCTGGGGCGGGGACTGCTTGCTCTCTCAGGGGCACTGTCCAGGGATGTTCACCTCCGCCAGGCCCCAGCCCACTGTAACTTGAAGGATTTATCTTCTGCCAGGTCACAGGAGGCACAGCGTCGCTTCCTCCGAGGCTGCCAGGGGAAACCCAGGTGGTAGAAACACAAGTTCACCAGCAGATGAGACGATTTTCTCCTGGGGAAATCAGGATAGGGCTAAGGGTGGACCCAACCGGGAAGGAAGGTCTTTGTGTTGTATTGTAATGGTCACTTCTCAAGAATCTGGTTCTGTGCTGGGCATGGGGACACACGCCTGTAAGGCCAGTGGCTCAGGAGGCTGAGATGAGAGGATCGAAAGTTCAAAGCCAGGCTCAGCAACTTAGTGAGGCCCTAAGCAACTTAGTGAGGCCCTGTCATAAAAAGGGCAGGGGATGTGGCTCAGTGGTTAAGCGCCTCTGTGTCCAATTCCCAATACCATAAAACAAACAAAAAACCTGGTTCCACATGAAAACTGAAAGAGCAAATGAGATGCCCACAGGGAAAATGAACGTCTTTCCCCTGAACTTGATGTGAAGTTTAACTTTATTAAATCTGGAAAGAGGAAAGCCTGCAGAGACCGGTACCCCACTCCTGCCACCATGACCCCAGGAGCATCCAGAGATGGTCAAGGCCACAGGAGCAGCCTCAGAGTGCCCTGCCAAGGACACAAGGCCTCTGTCACTCTCTGGGTGACAATTACGCTTTGACTCATACAAGTCACAGTGAATATGAATGAGACTTTCCATATTAACTCAGATAGAGTTAAATTTCTCTATGAGGAGGAGCAATTTTCATTTACAGAAAACCATGACCAACCATAAACTCTTTACCCATGATGCTCCCTGCTCGCGCGTCCTTCCTATGCCCTGCTGTGGGGACCCGCCTTTCCTGGCCTCTCCCGGCCTCTGCTCCCCGCGGGGCGTCGTTCTAAAAGAGCAACACATGGCTATTCCTGCTCCCTTAGAAGAGCAGTCTCACTTACAAAACCTAATAAGAAACCCAAGTGTGACTTTAGGAAGCCTCGATCCCCAGTCCGGTTCCTGAGTCCCTACAGGGCAAGGACAAGCATTTTCTCCTGCACTGCATTTTGGGGCTGTGTTGAGATGACTGTGTCACCTTCCACCCCTGGAAAAATCCATGCCTGGATTGCTTTGCACCGTGGCTGAAGTTTTCAGGCCACTGTGATCAGGGTTACCATATTCACGGTCACCAGCTTCACTGAGCCCTCCATCTGCCAGGCAGACCGGTCGGTTTCCCCAGTCAGCACCCCCAGCGGAGACTGTTTCAAGCAACATCCCCTCCCCACTCAATCCTAGCAGGAGGCTTGGTTTCCAACATGACACGGAAAAAGGCAACAGCCTCCCCCACCCCTGGCTGCGGACAGGCAGACCTCCTGGTCTTTGGTCCGTCCTGTCCTCACTCCCTGCCTGCCTCCTCCTCCAACAGTGCCCTCTCCCATGACCTCTTTCCTGTGTCATCTCTCTCCACTGCTCCCTTAGACCTGGACCCCACCTGCTGCCTCCCTAGCTCTTTCTTTGACTGTTTGGCAGACTCAACTGTGACAGTGACTGCTATGGGTCCCCTGTTGCCCACTCCCCTTCTTTCTTTTAGAAGTAAAGCCTCTGGGTTTGGCTGGCCGTGGGCTGATGGTTCATGGCCAGCCCCTCTCACCAGCAGCTGTGGCCGTGCCACTGGTCTCCAGCTGCAGCCCTGAATGGGCAGTGTGGGCGGGTCACAAGATGTGTCCTTCAGAGAAGTTGCTTGTCCCTGGGTGCTCCCCCCACCACACCTTTTTTTTTTGGTACCTGGGACTGAACGCAGGGGTGCTTAACCACTGAGCCACATCCCCAGTCCTTTTTTAGTGTTTTGAGACAGCGTCCGGCTAAGTTGCTCAGGGCCTCGCTAAGCTGCTGAGGCTGGCTTTGAACTCGCCATCCTCCTGCCTCAGCCTCCTGAGCTGCTGAGGTTACAGGCGTGCGCCACCACCTGGCTGCTTTCCCCTTTCTACGGACTGGACCGTGGACTGAGGTGTGAGGAGGGCTGGCTTTGGCCATGTAGATGAGGGCAGTGCCCCACCGAGCCCCAGAACAGCCTGCAGAAGGAGCAGGTTGCAGGATGGTCTCAGACTGCAGCCACCGACCCACAGCTGGTGCTGGAGTTTGGACCTGGGGCGTGCCTTGGAAGCCTGTGCTGAGGACTTCATTCTCAGCTTGGCGGAATCGTGCGGTAGAAGGTGGGGCCAGCGAGGGGAGGTTGGTCACGGGGTGACCTGGAAGAGGTGCTGGCCCCCAGCCCTTTCCCATCTCTACTTGGCGTTGCCACAGGCGGGTGCCCTCTTCTGCCGGGTGCTCCCACTGTGTGCTCCCACGGTGACGCTCAGCCTCACCGCAGGCTCCGATGCAGCTGCGGACGGGAACCTCGGAACCAGTTCAACCTTTCCAGCTGCTTGCCTCAGTTCTTTTGTCTCAGTGACAGAAGCTGCCTCAGCCCACTCGGTGTAAGCTTTGGCCTCTACAGGAGCGAGCCCAGCCTTCCATCTGTGCAAGTCACTGTCATCCGTCCAGGCAAAAGGGCCTAATCAATGTCTCACTAGGATTTTATCTAGAGGGGGCTGGAGCGGTGGCTCAGCGGTTACAGTGATTGCCTGGTGTGCACAGGATGCGGGTTCGAATCCCAGCACCTCGTACACAGCGAAGTCTCAGAGCACTGAAAGCCACATGAAAAACTAAACAAAATTGATTTTCTCTCTCTCTCTCTCTCTCACTGTCCTTCTCTCTTAAAAAAAAAAGATTTTATCTAGTGGCTGGAGCGGTGGCTCAGTGGTTATGGAGTTTGCCACATACACAACCAAGTGTCAGAGTAATGAAAGCCACATGCAAAACTAAATAAAACTGATTCTCTCCTAAAAAAAGAAAAGATTTTATCTAGCGGGAGTGTAAGTTGGTACAACCATTACGGAAAACAGCGTGGAGGTTCCTCGAAAAATTGGAAATTGAACTACCGTACGATTCAGGAACCCTCCTTACATCCAAAGGAAATACAATCGGCAACTCGAGGTGACACCTGCACCCCCATGTCCCTTGCGCAGTTGTCCTCAGTAGCCAAGACGTGGAATCCACTGCATGTCCATCAGTGGATGAACAGATAAAGAAAATTTGATATCCATACACAAAGAAATACCATTCAGCCCGAAAAAGGAGGGAAACACAGTCATTTGCCACACTATGGATGGCAAAAGCCCTGCGGTATGTGAAATAAGCCAGGCACGCAGTGGCAACACCACAAGCTGTCCCTTGGGTGTGGAATCTAAAGTTGATCTCGGGAGCCGAGAGTGGAAGGGGGTCGGGTGGGCGTGTCGTGAGGATGGCCCAAGATGCAGGGCTTCCATCCAACGGGAGAACTGAGGCAGGAACAGAGCCACCGTGCCGCAGTGACCACAGCCAACAATGCCTTCACTCAAAAATCGCGGAGGCTTTCATGAGTGTTCTTCACCCGAAATGGCAAGTACGTGAGGTGGTGTGATCTGGCCATTCCACAGCGTAGGGTTCAAAACACCACAGCCGCACGCCATCGATGCGGACAGCTTTACTTAAGAGCAGGACAGAGCAAGTGAACGACTTTCCAAAAGCAACTGCCTCTCCTGCCCCTCTCCCTCTGCAGTGGCCCCAGCCCCCAGGAGAAGCTGCTCTCTCACCGGCAGCTGTGACAGGCACAGTCACCCTGGACTTCCTGCAGGGGCTGCTCAGGGTGTTTACAGGGCACCGTGGCCCCTCAGCTCCCCACACCTGGGCTCTGCAGCCTTCCTCCGACCTTGGACCTGCTCCTCTTGGTCTCCTGTGCTGCTGTCTCCTCCTGTGTCCTCACGACACCCCCCCCCCCCCCCCCCGCCCGGGCCATGTGTGCAACCCAGAGACAATGGTTCTGGCCGATTTAAGCTAAATGGAACAAATTTGAAGGACATGGGTAAGGACAGGGTAAGGGTGGAGCCAGACTCATGGCAAGGGAGAGGCGGGAGCAAAATGGAATCATCAGGCCGTTCCTTCCATTGGGACTTGGCTCCTGCCATTTTAAGGTTTTGTGTAATTTTGCTGAAGATTCCAGTCTTTGGCAAAAACATTTGATAGATCAAACTTGACAGATCATACCCAGCCCTGGGCAGGGCAGGGAGGAGCATTTCAGCCAATAGCATTAGCAAGACATGTCCAACAGGCCAGGAGGAGATCCCCAAACCAGTACCAGTGCCCAGAAGAATCATACTAGGTGGGAGCAAGGTCACAGTCCAGCCCTTGGCTGCCCAGAACTGCCCCCAGTGCAACGCATTTATAGATGCAAATGAAATCCAGCTCCTCATCAGCAAACACCCAGCAGCCACATGGGTGCATCCAATTTCAAATCTGGGATCTGAAGGAAATCTTGGTCTTCTTCCAGTTCAGTGAATGTTTGACCTGGTATCTGGGCACCCTGAGATGCCCAGGTCAAGTTGACCTATGCTATTAACCTCAGCACCCTATACGCTCAACACTTTCGGGGTCTGGTGCACATGGTAAGACCAGTGATTCTCACTGGTCTGAGGCCAGGCCTCAGATGCTTGGGGCCAGAGCTGCTGCATGCCAGCCTGGTCCAGCTGAAGAGCTGCAGTTCTTCCGCCCTCTCCAAGCTGGTGGCTTTCTTGCGTCACCCAATGTGGACCAGAATATGTCACCCTAATGTGGCGCATGTGGCCTCCAAATCCAGTGGCCTCCCAATCATGTGCCTCCTTCTTGTTTAATGGCAGGTGACCCCAGGTGCAGCAGCTGGCCTTTAAGTCCTGGCATACCCTAGGCCCTCAGGACCCCAGAAATTTCACAGAAGGAGTCCTCTGCACCTTCAAGGGGGTTAACCTTCTCCCATGAGACACCAAGTTTTCCATGTGCCTCCCACGGTCACTGCCTCCCCTGGGAATTCTTTTGCTAAATGGACACATCATAACTGTGCATTTAAAAGGAGTGTTGTGATATTTTCACAGATGTGCACACCGTGCAAGGGTGGAATCCGGGTACTCAGCATATCTGTCACCCAGAACATGTTGCACCCCGTCCCCTACTCATCAGTGAGTTCAGGATCAGCAGCTCTTGGTGACACAGGGCACAGGGACTATCACCAGACACACTTACGGGAAGAGGAGGAATGGAAAATGCACTGTGAGTGAGAAGGAAAATCAGCTCAGCCATTTTGCCATTGCGGAGTTGAAATACGAACGCTTGCGTCTCCCGGGCTCTGGGGAAGCCTGGCGTTTGTCCGCTGACTTTGGTTAATGAGGGTAATGAACTTGGAAACTCAAAAGAATGACTGCCTGGGCAGCTCCTCCAGTTTCCCGGCGCTTCTTTTCATGGGGTCTGTTTCCTGGTGGCAATGACATTTGTTTACCTCGAAAAGGAGAGGAGACACTTTTATGTCCGAATGTCTCCATGGCGCGGAGGAGCTGGGCTCACAAAGCTCACGGGCCCTTCCTGCGAGGTGCAAGGAGCGAGGCCATGCTCAGAGCAAGCCAAGGCCCAGATTTATTCCCTTCCTCTTGTTCTCCGGAACACTGGACTCATCAGGATGCGAGGGCACCCGGCCAAGGACAGTCTCTGCTGCCCTGGGCATGCTGTCTGGGTTTCCAGGTCAGGAGTCGGGAACTTGAACTCCTCTCGGGCTCCGATCCCCCACATCCTAGCATGGACACAGAAATGCTACAAATGCACCTACATTTCCCCATTTCCAGTTGCTAATCTACAGAGCTAGGAATATTTCCCTGCTGCGTGAAATTACCGGGGTTTTAATGAGTGAGCGTACGCTAGCCACGTCTCAGGCTTCATGGTGAGACCGTTCCTATCACACAGAAAGAACCAGAAAGGAGAACAGGAAACACTATTTCGAACACGGGCTCCGTTCTAAAAACCACGGGACTAACATCAGGGAGCCACTGGTTGGTCCCTTCTCAAGAGAAAGGCAGATATCAGCAAGAACGGTCTGCACTGCCACTTACCCTGGGGACAGTGACAGCCACCTCCCGAGGTTCCAGAGTTTATGAAGAGCATATTCTGGGTTGGAAGAGTTGTAAGATGTTAAGTTTCATGATAAGAATGTTTTTTTTTTTTAAGAGAAAGGGAGAAAAAAAAAGAGAGAGAGAGAGAGGTAGAGAGAGACTGAGAGAATCAAATTTATTTTTTCATGTGACCTTTGTTTCTCCAACACTTAGTTGTGTACGTGGTGCTGGAGTTCGAACCCGGGTCCTCACACATGCCAGGTAAGTGTTCCATGTGGAGCCACCGCTCCAGCCACATGACAAGAATCTTTTTAGGGACTGATAAAACCCAATGACGTGGCTAAGCTTTCTGCTTGCATCTTTTCGGAAAGGTTTGTGCTGGTAGCCTATGAGGTCCTTCACTGTTACGAATCAGAATTCTGATTTCTAAAAAATAGTTTATAACTGAGACATCAGTTAAGGTTTCTGAGGAAAATGGAGGAGTGTCCAGCAAATGTAAATTTTCAGCAGCAGCGAGCAGGGGATAATGCTTCTTTGAAGAGGGACGGGCCACCTTTTTAAAGAAAGAATCAAGGGGATAATCCCTCCCTTCTAGCTAGAAATTCTGGCACAGGAGTCCCTATTTGCCTGGTAACACGCTATAATTCTTCCCACTTTGGAGCCTTCTCACATTGGGAAAAAGGTTAAGGACAGAAAGGATGGAAAGAAAACCAGATCTTTTATCTGATTAGTTGGGCAATTAGAGAAGAATGTTCTTCCTGCAGGAGATGCTGGCGGATTGGAGAGGAGGGGCTGCTTGCCGCCACTGATCCCCCACTCCTAGCATGGAGACAGAAACGCTGGATAAATCAATGGGATTTACGGTTGAGACACCACCAATCTGCTTTATAACCCGATGAAAAATATAAGAAACTCATTGCTAGGAAAAGCTTCCGAACTATGAAACTGGTATCGTGATCTTTTGTGTAATGACGCCACTCCTGTTCCCC
>PVKS010023267.1:0-32580 GCA_004027875.1 Aplodontia rufa
TCATGTGACTGGCTTTGCCCAGTGGCATTTGCTGCCCCTAAGCAGGAGTAAAGGGCATTTCCTCGCATGCGATTTTCATAATTCTCTCCCTCTTCCTCAAGATATAAGCTATGCTTTAGCCTGGTCTTGAAATGAAGCAAAGAGAAGCAAGTGACAACCTACATGTGTTTGAATGAGAACTCAATGTTATTGTAAGCCAAGGAGATTTTCTTACAGTTGGTTAGTTACTGCACCCAACTTAACCTACACTGACTAATCAAATGCTCATCAAACGTAGATGCTCCCTGACTTACAATGGTTTGACTTTTGATTTTCCAACCTTATAATGCTGCAAAAGCAATATGCATTAAGTAGAAACAGTACTTTAAATTTTGAATTTTGTTTTTTCATTCGAGCTGGTGATATGTAGTAGACTACTCTCCGGAGCTACAGAATAGTGAGCTGCAGCTTTCCATTCACCACATGAGATGATCAACACTTCTATAAAATAGGCTTTGTTTTATATGATTTTGCCAACTGTAAGCTAATGTAAGTGTTCTGAACACATTAAGGCAGTCTTAGCTAAACTTTGATGTTGGGCAGGTTTGGTGTATTAGGTGCATTTTTTACTTGATATTTTCAATTTACAGTGGGTTAATCAAGCATAACCCTATCATAAGTTGAGCATCTGTGTGACCTAAACACATTTTTCACACCAACACCTTAAGAAACTTACCCCCTTTGCAAACACATCACCTAGTATCTTCTGAAGACTTGAATTGGGGGCAACTATAAGTATATTATGTATTTTTAAAATGACTCTATTTCTTTTTATTGAGAAATAAATAAAATTTTTAAAAAACCCTTTGACCTACCGCTTTGCCACCCTGATGGACTCCTGTCCTTTTAACATCCACAACTCAGGAGGGTATTTATTCCACCAGAAGTGGGGAAACCATTATACTTTACAAATAGCCTTAATCTTAAGAGGTGGGTGGAGACTTGGCACTCAGATGACCTGAAGGCACTTTTTGTCTCAAATACTCCAGTCTCTCCCACAGATACTCCAAAGACTTCAAAGGCAACCAGAGTTTGGGAAGTGCCAGGCGTTTGAAGTGGGGCTCAGAGCATGTGGGGATGGTTTCCAGGGCTGACGCAGGTGGGCAATTTTTAACATAAGACAACTGTGGACAAAAACAACAATAACAACAAAAACCACAGAGTGTAAAAACATTCCTCATGTGCTTTTCCACAAATACAAATTTTCTTCTAAGATCATGGTAGTGATAAATTAATATTCAAATTTGTGAAGAGTTGCTGTATCTTTTATGTAATAATAATAAAAAATTTTCAAGCATCACAGTGTCATTAAAATAATACATAATTAATTGCCGTGTTGGTAATTCAGAATGCACTTCTTATTTTTTTTTAAGAAAGAGAGAGGGACAGAGAGAGAGAGAGAGAGAAAGACAGAATCAATTTTATTTAGTTTTTCATGTGTCTTTTCGTTGCTCTGAGACTTCATTGTGTACGTAATGCTGGGGTTTGAACCCGCGTACTCACGCATGCAAGGCAAGCTCCGTAACTGCTGAGCCACCACACCAGCCCCCAGAACGCACTTCTTAAAGACCCCTGGGCCGCTGTTGAGAACATCAACTATCTTTTGATTCTCCTTTCTGCTACCTCTAGATAATAATTATCTCCTTTTCGCCAAATCAGGAGTTTTCTTTAATTCTCTTCCTCTTTAAATCCTCAATTGCTTTTGACAGTTAACCTTGGTTATGAAATTCATTTGAGTCTAATGTTCTATGAAACTCCACTTTCCTGATTCTCCTCTGAACTCCTAGGAAAGTGGTTTTCAGTTTATTAGCTCACTTCCTGTTTTAGTTAGTTTTGTGTCACTGTGACCAAATCGCTTGATAGGAACAAGTTAGAGGAAGAAATATTTACATTTAGGGCTCATGGTTTCAGAGGTCTCAGTCCACAGATAGATGGCCAACTCCAGCTTTGGGCCCAAGGTGAGGCAGCACATCATGGGAGAAGGGCCCAGCAGAGGAAAGCTGCTCCCCTCATGGCCAGGTCAGGAGGCAAAGACAGAGAGAGGGGAAGGGACTCCAGGGAAGATACTCCCTGGAATGGCACAAGTCCAGTGACCTATCTCCTCCAGCAGTGCCACACCTGCCTAGTTACCAGTTCATTCAAATTAGGATGCACTCATTGGGTTACAGCTCTCATAATGTAATCATTGCATGTCTGAACATTCCTGCATTAACATGAGAGTTGGGGAATATCTCATATCCAAACAAAAACACTTCCTTCTTCTCATCTAAGTAGGGATGTGCCTGTCAGCATCTCAGACTCCGGTTTTTCTCCTGTTTTGTTCTCTGCTTTGCAAAATTCTTCCATCATCACATTATCATTCAGATATTGATTTCTCTAGCCTGATGACCTCCTTGCTCACAGGATTTGATTCCCACGGGCTCAGAGGTGATAGCTACATGGATGTCCTACCACACTTCAAGCTCAATATAGACAAAACCATACCTATCTTCTGACCTGCCTTTGATCTGCCTTTTTACAGCTTACCCCACTCACATTCTCCTTAGAATCAATCAACTTATATTCATTCTTCTCTTTCAGAGCTTCTGTTCAATTATATCCTGTTTTCTTTCATTAAGTATTGCTTTAATTTTCTTTTAAATTTCACTTCCCACCTCCTCATCCAGACTCTAGCACCTTCCACCAGCATCATGCCATCATATATATGTATGATGGTCAGTGTGGATGTCTCTGATTCCCTAAGAAGTATTTATCCTCACTTATTAAAAGAGCTCTGGTTATTTGGGAGGGAGATAGCAACATGCCCCACTGAAGTATCTTCTGTTTTCCATCTAACCTGGAATGGAGGATCTATTTCTGCTGATAAGCAACCTTGCCAGGAAGGAATTCTTGGAGAGCTAGAGTTCTCCTGATAAAAGAGAAGACACCATTTGATACATGGCTTTATCCCCTTTGCCTCCCTTCCCTTTCTTCTGCATGGAATGAAGATGTGATGACTATTTAAAATAACAGTTTAAGTCAGATGTGTAGGTTTTAAATTCCTCTTCAGATACTTTGTTATGTTGAGACTCTGGGAAACTTGCCTTCCCTCTTTGAATCTCAATTCCTTATCTGTAAAATGGGTGTAACAATACCACCCATTGGGAAGATTAAAATACTAATATGTGTATATAGCATCCTGTGTGCATAGGAATGGCCATTATCAAGAAATGGTGGATATTTTTCCATCTGTTGCCATTTTATAAATTTCTACTTGAGTTCTTAAAGTAATTATGATCCCTATTTGTACATCATATTTTGTCTCTTGAATTACTTATCTCCTTGGAGATAAGAGACCATAAGCAGGTTGGCATTGACCATCTTTTCTGTTTATTTTATGTCATGGCTCTTAAAGACACTTAGAAATTTATTGGCATACTACCTAACAAATGTGCTGGAGACAGGAGTCAGGAAAAAGTAAGTATGTGCTGAAGATCATAAATCAAAAGGATATGCTGTAATAATTATCATTTCACATCAGAAACTCATCTAACAGTCTTCAGAGAGAAGCTTCCACATAATCAGGACGGGCCTGCTGTGGAGAGCTTTGATTCTTCACCAGACCTTGTTTTGCATTTAAATTCAGCCTCCTTTCCCATCCTCCCAAATGCTGATTGAACTGAGAAATCTAGGGAACATGGCAGATTTTCCTAGAGAAAATGGTCCTAAACATCCCCTTTAGCATTTCAATCTTTCTCTTGTCTCTTACCTGCTGTTATGCTTCTCCCCACTCTGGAAAATCCCCATATGAACAGCCATAGTCTGCCATTGTATGAAGCACTGCCACTGCCCCAGCTGCCACCTGACGCCAGCAAACCAGCATCCTTGTGGTGGGCAGTACCTGCTGTTCCTTGAGGGTCCCTTTCTTGTGAGGGTGGTTTGTTGCTCTATTCCAGCCTCATGTGGTTTCATTCCTGTGTGCCAGCACTCCTCTCCACTGCATCCGTAGTATGTGCATCCTACTCTGCTGCTCTACTCCATTTTCTACCTGTGTTAGTCCATTTTCTCTTACTATAACTAAATGCCAAGGCTGAGTAACTTATGAGGAAAAATATTTTGTTTACCTCAAAGTTTTGGAAGCTGAGAGACCAAACAGCATGGTGCTAATTTTTGCAAGGGCCACCCTGACTTCAAAATATGGCAGATAGCATCATGGTGGGAAGGAGAGATTACATGGCAAGACAGACAACCAGAGAGAACTATGTTAACACTTTTTTTTTTTTGATACCCCAGATTGAACCCAGGGGCACTTAACCATTGAGCCACATCCCAGTCCTTTTTATTTTATTTTATTATTACTTTTTTAAATTTTGAGACAGGGTCTCAGTTGCTTAGGGGCTCACTAAGTTGCTGAGGCTGGCTTTGAACTTGCAATCCTCCTGCCTCAGCCTTCACAGCCTCTGGGATTATAGGCGTGGGCCACCAATCATTTTATGGTAATGCCTTCTGAGGGTGTGAACCTGATGACCTCGTGAGCCCTACCTCTTAAAGGTCCTATCCCCTCTCATAACACCACACAGGGCACAAGCCTGCAACATGTGAATCCCTGGGGACAAACCACATCAATCCATAGCACCACCTTCCTTACCTTCATGCTATTTTTCTTTATGTCCTTCTGTTTCTGCCTTCTCCCTTCACCCTAATCATCAGCCTCCACCATTTTCGCTTCCAGAAGGCCTTGGGCTAGTGACTGAGTTAGGTGCACTTTGTCTGCAGCCGGGAGCAGCACAGAAGGAAAGCAGCCCTTCCCTCTGTGGAGATCCTAACACCTCCTTCCTCATCAAACTAGCAGGAGGAGGCAGCTTCCTGTCCACAGCTACCTCATAGCCTTGCCTGGGCTTTAGGAAGATTATTCTTTCTTATTTTTTTTTATTGAGAAATTTATTTGTTGAATAATCATACAAATTTTAACAAAATAATATATAATGTATATAGATTTTTAAAATTGGATTTACCACCAAGAGTGCCCCCCCCCCAATTACCCACCTTTATCCCTCCCTTCCCCTTCCCAAAACATCTCTAAAAAAAGTGGTAGGTACAGCGTGATCTAATTTTTTTTTTTGGTAATTCTGGGGATCAAACCCAGGGTCTTGCACATGGTAGGCAAGTGCCCTACCTCTGAGCAACACTGCCATCCCTAATATACATATTCAGTTCATAATCAATATATTTAAGTAATCAGCATGCCAATTACTTCAAGTATTTACTATTTCTTTCTAGTAGGAACATGCAAAATCCTTTTCTCCAGCTATTTGGATATATACAATATATCATTATCAACTATAGTCATCTTACCGTGCAGTAAAACATTAGAACTTATTCCTACCATCTGTAACTTTATAGCCATTGGGAATGCTTTTATTTGGGGAGGATTAGGGCTCTATGAATAAACACACCCAGTTTCAAAAGGAGAGAAAGTTTCAGTCAAAATATTCTGATGTCGTTATCACTCAAGGTTGGTGGGGACCACAGATACGGAGATTAAATAAAGTGTCTATCATGACACTAGGATCTCTCGTGTATACGTGTACAGGATACTAGAGCAAGGCCTACCTCCTTTTTTCCACAACATTCATACATAGAAGACATTTATTCTGCTGCATGAACCCTCAGGATTTGAAAATGGAACACAATAAAAATCAGACGATGGCAGGAGGAGCTGGCACATTCATTTTCTCGGCATTATCTTTGATTTTGAAAAAGCCCTGAACAGGTGTCATGCTCTCCTCTGGCTCCCTCAAGAAGATTGAGGCTCCAGGTATTTCCCACCTGAAGACTTGGAATGGTGGAAGACATGGGCGCTGATGGCTGTTGACATCTATTATAACTGAAAGCAAATCTGCCAAGAAATAAACATTAATGGAGGCTTTCTAGGATTCGTTCCAACTTTTTCATGAAAAGAAAACCATCTCAGACGATTTATAAATCGTTTGCTTCTCAGTGTGATTGTTTGATTCCCCTGTGTCCCTTTCTTTCTCTTACTTGCGTGCGTCCCCACCAGCCGTTGTCCTGGTTGTGCTTGTGCGCGTTATGTGTGAGTGTGTGTCTACGTAATCTTGACCCTGGACATCAAGGCTCGCAGGATTCTTGAGGTCCTTTCTTTTCAGTTGTTGATGCTTACCTCCCTCCCCTTTCCTCCTCCTCCCACCAATCTGCTGTTTTGTGCCTCTGTGGCAACTGGGTCATGTTTTTTACTTCACCAAGAGGAAGCCAGGGGCCTTCAGTGGGAAAGCAAGAGGTTTCCAGTGCTCACCAAGTACAGATGCGCAGGAAATGGGGGACCCATGTGGCTTCCATATAGGGAACTTCTCAGCTACACTGCTGTGTCCCGTATGGGAGGCCCAGTTTGCTCCTCAGTGCCTCCCAGCCTGCCTGGCTCCAAACGTCCCTTGGAATAATTCAACTTCTTATCTAAGGTACAGGCCAGTTTCCTTGAGCCACCAACTGCTCAGTTGCACAACAAATCAGTTATATAAGAGGATCTTAAGAAAGAATAAAGCCCTAAGCACAGTATAACTGTCTCTCTCCAGGCTTCATGCTAACTCAAGAAAGGGGGCCCAGTTGGGGCCCCTGATCCTTTTGTAGACAGAAACTGCAGAGTGGACCGCTGGCCTTGCTGGAGGAGCTCAAGGGCTTCACATTGTCCTTAGTGTTTCCTCTGATTCCCTCAATCCCTAACCCACCTTAGCACCCCAAACACAAGCCCTAATTATCCTGGATGAAAATGGAACTCTCATCATTTATTTATTTTCAGCACTTGCTAAAATTAATTGGTAGCCCTACAACCCATACATAATACAGTGATATGGAGGGAACTGACAGCGACTTAACGACAGATTCTATGGCAGAGGACAGAGCTCCCGAGACTGGCTCTGCAGCCCGCTCTGGCTTGACTGCTTTATTCCAGGGGCTTATGCTTTCCGACACACCTGATCTTCAAGGGTTACAACCAGAAATTATACAGCCAAAGCTCAGTGAGTCCCGACCAGCCTCTTCTGGCTTCTTCAACTGATTTTCAGTAGTGAGTTAGCCAGATCTGCGCCCCATGCAGTGTTTAAGAGGGTCCTGTCCTTGAATCCGTTACCAGCCTCGGCCCTCCACTGGAAAGGATCAGAGTCCGGAGTAGCAAGGATCCTGGAGGCCAATGCTCCTGGGAAAATCTCAACTTGAATTTCCACCATTTAGGTGAATTTGGATAAGTAACCTGAACTTTCAGGGCTTCAGTTTTCTTATTTTTCTTGATGGAGGATAAGACTCACTCTCCAATGTATTCTGGAAGAACACCAATTATACTGCCCTATACAAGTTTAGATATTCAATAAAAACTTCTTTTCTTCTTTGAATTTGTAGCCTCTGCAAGATTTCTTGCAAATGCAGATATATTTTCTGGACCTATTTGCTCTAGAGAGCTATGAATAAAACATGCTAAATTTCTACTTCCATTTTTTGGGGGGTTGGCTACTGGGTATTTCACCCAGGGACAATTTACCACTGAGCCACATCCTCACCCCACTCCCTTTTTAATTTTGAGCAAGATCTTAGTATCTTGCTTAGGGCCTTGCTAAATTGCTGAGGCTGGTCTTGAACATGCATTCTCCTATCTTAGCCTTCTGAGCAGCTGAAATTACAGGCATGCACCATCACACCTGGCCCTTCTTTTTTTATTAGCTGGTTAATAATATAATATAGATAAGATATCAGAATAACCCATAAGATACCACTGAGAAGATTCTGGAATTCTATTATTGATTCAACCTGAAAATGTGTTTAAGAGCTGCAGAATCAAGAAGGCCTGCTTTGAAACTCTAGGGTGACCTCAAAATATTTCTTTCTTCCACCTATTGATTAATCTTTTATATTAATTTTTCCTATTTTCAACTGGGATAGAGATTTCCATGTAACAAACTATTTATTGAGCACCTAGTATGTGGCAGATACCATTCTAGTTGTTGGAGACAATTATATTTTTAACTCAGGGAGAAAGAAGATAAATTGGCAAACACATTTTCATGTAGTTTTGTTTAAAATAATGAAATTCTGTTAGGTTCATGTTATGCTGTTTCTTTCTCGTTCAACTTCATTTCATGTAAAACCATCTACATCGGTACGCAGAGAGATTTTTCTTCTTTATATATAGATGCATATTATTCCAAAGCATGTGTACCTAAACACACACACACTACACACACACACACACACACACCACACGCTACATACATATACTCCGTTATTTTGCCATTCTCTTATTGATACCCTGTTCCTGTGATATAATAATTCTTTTTTATACTTTAAAATTTGAATAGCATAACCCAAAATACTATCAACTCTCATGATTTTCCTAGGAAATTTTTCTTTTCGCATTGCATTCCTGTTTCCTGACTCTTATTTACCACAGTGCACCATCTGCATTAGCTTTTCTAGACTCGCCTGGGCTGGGTTTCACCATGTGTACCTTTCTCGCTGTCCCATGAGGGGCGTGGAAGTAGATGGGGCTTTGAACTTCTGGGTTGTTTCGTGCCAGGTGTGACCGTGGACATACTTCTTCACCTCCATGGGTCTTATCTCTTTGAATAGAAATTGAGGATAAGAAGTCCCACCTCCTTTTGTGCCCTCATACATGTCATCCTTTCGCCAGTTCACGAAGGCACGAACCCACGAAGCACCTGGAGTTCCTCTGTCCTTCCTTTCCTCCATGGTAGCCCATGTTCTCATGCCACTGCCTTCTTACTAGATTTTTTCTTTTAACTTTTAAAAATAGACAAATTTTATAATAGTTTTATGACAAAAATTAAGCAGAAAGTAGGGGTAGATCGCATTTGTACCTTCTCCTCCACTGCCCCATCACCGTCATTCAAAGTCCATAGTTCATGTCAGCATTTGCTCTTGGTGATACACATTCTATGGTGATATGTGTTTACATTATCATGTGCAGTAGAGTTTCACTGCCATAAAAATCCTCTGAGCTCCACCTGTTTATCCTTTCCTGTCCCCAAATTCTGGGAACGATTACTTTTTTTAAGCATTTTCCTAGTTTTGCCTTTTCAGAATGCTCTGAAGTTGGAATTATACACTATGTAGCCTTTTAAGATCAACCTATTTCACTTCCTAGTATACACTTAAGATTCCTTCATGTTGGCTGGAGAGACCGTAAGCAATTTAGTGAGACCCTGTCTCAAACTAAAATATAAAAAGTGCTGGGGATGTTGCTCAGCGGTTAAGCACCCTTGGGTTCAATCCCCAGTACAAAAAAAAGATTCCTCCATGTCTTTTCATGGCTTAAAAATTTATTTCATTTCATTTTACTGCTAACTAATGTTCCATAGTATGGATATACTGCAATTTATTTATCCATTCATTTACTGAAGGACATCTTGTTTCCTTTTATAAACTTTGACAAATATGAATAAAGGTGCAATAAGTAGTTGTGTGCAGGTTTCTGTAGAGACTTATATTTTCAACTCATTTGGGTTAATACCAACAAGATCAAATACTGGATTATATGTAAGAAATGCTTTAGCTTTATAAGAAACGGCCAAAAATGTTCCGCATTCCCACCACTTGAGAATTCCTGTTGCTCCACATCCTCACCAGCATCTGGTGCTGTCTGAGTTTTGGATTTTAGTCACTTGGTGGTATCCCATTGTTATTTTAATTTGCAATTTCCTAATGACATGTGATATTGAGCATTAGTCTTTTAATTTTCTTATTTCATTTATTATGTTTGGTTTGGTTTAGTTACTAGTGTTGATTCTTCAATACAAAAAAAATAGTACTGGCTTTATAAGGTCATTACAAAGAATAGGATAATTTAAAATTAAACTCTCAGTTTATAGTCTTCATTTCTACATCTTACTCAGTTTAATAAGACTAGAGCTAGAAGTCACGTTGGTGGAAAGTTAGGGCTCAGGAATGGTGTTTAAGCTACATAGTGGAGTGGACCTTAAGCTTTTGCATCTCAAGTCACCTTATATTCTTAAAATTATTTAAAAATCAAAAAAACTTTTGTTTATAAAGATTAAATCTCTCTATATTTGCCATATGAGAAGTTAAAATTTTAAAAATATAGTTATTTATTAATTTACTTACTAGATCTCATTATAGATTACTGTAAATAACATTTTTACAACAAATGCCCATATTTTTAAAATTAGTGAGAAGAATGATATTGTGTTACATTTTGGGAAATCTCTTTAATATCCATCTCAGTGCAAGGCTGCTAAATTTTCACAGCTGCTTCTGTATTCGATCTGTTATGATATGTTTTGTTTCAGTTCAAGCATATGAAGAAAATTTAGCTTTACACTGATGTTCAGTTGGAAAAAAATACGGAGTTCTGTGGACCTCTGGAATCATTCTGGGAGGTCCTTGGAGTTGTTGAATTACACTTGGGGAACCACTGGCATGGGGACATGGTATCTGATCTACACATTGACATATCTTTGGTTTGGGCAACAAGTATCTGTGAATGTGACTTTCACTGAACTGCCAAGATCTAGGTGAAACCAAGGCCCGGATCTTGGTGTGAGCAACGATATACTGAAATCCTTTGAGGCTTAAGCCTACAGAGTATTACCCACAGTGCAGGCTTCCTATTTTATCTTTTGGGCTGAATAAATAGCAGTGGTAGATAAGAGGATAGGCCCTGGGGATGGAAGAGCTGGGCTCCATTCCCAGCCCTACCATATGCACATTATGTGTATTAAGAAATGGCCTACCTGTCTACATCTCAGCTTCTTCATCCGTAAAATATCCTACTTCAAAGGGTTCTCGTGAGGATTAATGAGATAATGCATTTGAAGTTTTAGCATAGTGCTTATGTTAAATACTTTGCAAATGCTAGTTCATAAATCAGCAGCACTTGATTTCTCACTATGATTAATATTAGATGAGCTTAATGCAAGTCAGCAGCAAGACCCTTCTTTAAAAAGAAATCAAGAAGTCCCACACATGTAATTATTGGTAGCAAGTAGTTGTTTAAAAGGGAGTTTTTAAAGGAAACCTACCTAACTTGTTTTTATTATAGCATCATGTTTTTTAAGGCCCAGAAGAGATGAGTTTGGGTGATTTTCAAGGGATTTTAGTCAGTATTAACACTTTTGTCCAATAATGCATAAATAATTCAGGAATTCCATGTCTCATTTGAACCACTCCATCATTTTCTCACTTCTTTACATCATTCCATGAGTGTTTAAGCAGAGTTGAAACAAAGCACTAGAAGGTGTATCTTTGTTACAGAGGCTTGGTCTCCCATCAGTGGTGAAGGCTGGTTGATTGGCTGCCTCTGAATGATGTTTGCTTATGTCCGCTGCTGGAGTGTGACATCCCCTGGGCAGGAAGGCAGGAAGGGAAGGTCACACTCGGGCTGGAATGCAGGAGCACGAGCTGCACCTCCTGAGGACAGTCTCAAATTGTGTCCATTCTCATAGACGCTGCTCTTGGTGATGAGGGGATCTTGCCAAAGCCAGGGGGTCTTCTTAACAGAGCTAAACATGCTCACCTGGTCCAGGGGTGAGTGGGGCTGAAGAAGGTTCCAGAAGGAAGGCAGAGAAATTGCAGGCCCTACTTCTCCTTCACTCCAAGATGGGTTTGCAGATCAGCAACAATGAGGGTGTGTGACCAAATGTCTTCCTGCCCTCCAACACTGGCCGTGAATTTCCCAAGTGGCCCATGCTAACTGGAAAGCTGTAAAATGGAGAAATCTGAGACAGGCAGCTCAGCCTAGACAGTGACACATTACAAAGCCAATAATGAAGTAGAGATTATCCAATAAGCATGGATTCAGCCTTGCGTGTGGTCAGTGTGTAGCAGTGTTCCGTGTCTGCGGGAAAAGATCTTGTGTTCTACTGGGGGATGCAGTGCCCCTACGCCTTCTATCCAGCGTGTGACTCTCCCCTCCAATTTCCTATGTCCTCACTGACTTTTTTGCTAGTTTGTTCTATTAGTTGCTAAGAGAGATTAAAATTCCAAATTGTTTGGAAGGATTTGATTTGTTTATCTCCTTAAAGTTATGTCAATTTTGCTTTATTCATTTGGCGGCTATGATAATAAGTGCACTAAAGATTTTTTTATTATGTTATTATATTTTTCTTCCTTGGGGTCTATTTACTCAGCAGAGACAAACCCAGAGGGAAAAAAAGGATGGAACATGAAACTTGATTTTGTTGACATTGACTATTTTGACCTTATTGATGGTGGCAAGAAAAACATTTTTTTCTCAGGGAATTATTGTGAACCTTTCATCACATGATATGCATCCCAAATTCACTGCCTGTACCATACAGACAGCACAAATAGAGAACTTACTTTAACATGATCCTAGGTTGTTGTGCTACCCAGTTGACTGCAAAAGCAACCCAAGACTCTGAGAATTCCAGTAGCGTTCCACAGAACATGATCACTCAGTAAAAATTACAAAGCATGTACAAATTGGACAAAATAAATGATAGCACAAAAATAGACAGGAAAATCAGATCCATAAACCTTTTGATATTGGAATGATCAGGCATAGAGTTATTTTACATACAATTATCTAATAATTTCAAGAAATTGAAAAAGGGTTTGCAAATATGAGCAGTTATAAAATGACCATAAGAATGAACAAACAGGTATGAAAAGAATCAAAGAACACTTCTAGAAATTAAAGTTAACATAATTGAATTTTAATAATTCATTGCAATAGGAAGTTACTCAAAAGTTAAACGTAGACTTACTACGTGATTCAGCAACTGTTCTCCTACGTATACGTCCCAAAGAACTTGAAAGCAGGTAGTCAGAGACTTGTACACAAATCCCATGCAGGCACCCTTTACTATAGACAAAGGCTAGAAACACCCAGGTGTCAATCAACAAATGAATGGATTAAACAGAATGAAATTCTGATACATGCTATAACTTGAATGAACCTCAAAAATATTATGCTAGGAAGCCAAATACAAAAGGTCACATACTGTGTGAGTCCATGTATGTGAAATATTCAGAATAAGTAAATCCATGGAGACAAAGCAGATTGGTGGCTGTCAGGGACGGGCAGTGGAAAGTAACAGAGAATGAGTGCTTAACAGGCTTTCTTTTGGACTGATGCAAATGTTTGGATGAAGTACGATAGGTGACTGCACACTATTGTAATTGTACTAAAAACAACTGAATTGTGCACTTCAAAATGGATAATTTTATTTTATGTGATTTTAATATCACCTCAATAAAAATGATCATTGGCTGTGTTAGATGATTTGACACAGTTGGGTAGAGAAATGACGAAATGGAAAACAAATGTCCTTAAATTACCCAGGATCTCACTAAGAGTCAATAAGATATGCAAGACAGGTTAAAAGAGAGTGGAGAATGAAATGGTCTAGAGTTCTAGAAAGAGATAAAAGACAAAAAGGGTAGAAGCACAATTATAGGGAAAAATAGCATGACTTTCTAGAACTATTTGTTGAAAGAATCCAACCCTCCGAACCAGGAAGCCCAAAAAGTCCCAGGATGGAGAAATAAAGGAAACTCACACCTGGACATATTCTGGTAATACTGTAGAATGCCTGAGGAAATCCTAAATATAGCAGGAAAAAAGTGACTTCCAAAACAATGACAATTAGACAGATGGCTAAATTTTCAATAGCAGCAATAAAAGACAAAAGATAGGAATAAAATATTCGGTGTGCTGAGAGGAAACAAATGTTATTAGCATAGACTTCCAAAGAAAGCAAAAATATGTTGCGATAATGAAGGCATAATTTTTTAGATCCTCCCACCCCCGCCACACACCCCACCCATGAGAGTTTTACTACCAACAGATCCCTTCTGAAGAAGAAAATTCTAGCAAGATATCTGGTTTTGATCTGACACGTAAGGAACCTAGCATTTGCTGCTCCATCCTAACAACAAGCAAAAAGTTGAACAAACTGAAAAATCAATGACTCTTTTTAGATCCATAGGAGAGGTGAGATCTTAGGGCAAATTTCTGCCCCCCAAATTGAAGAGACTGGGGGATAGAAAGAATAACAGATTTCCAGAGCAGACACCAACAAGCAGAAACCTCCCTGGGATCAGTATCAGGGCAGGAAAACCTGGACTGTGATTGGCAAGCTGCAGGAAGCTCCCGAGTTAAAATCTCCAGGAGGACCTAGCTACATGGGGTTCCCACACTTCTGTGAGCTGGACCACCAGGAGCTGCATCAGGTCCTCCCGATGCACACTGGGGGAAAAGAACTCCCCCATGCATCTGGAAGGGGAAAGAAAATGGGGCCCTTCCTAACAAGGGCTGAGCTTAGGATAAATTACAGCAGTACCCCAACATCCATGATTTTGCTTCAGTTACCCATGGCCAACCACGGTTGGAAAATAGTAAATGGAAAATTCCATGATAGTTTTATTGTTACGATTGTTTTGTTTTATTATTAGCTATTGTGAATCTCTTACTGCCCCTAATTTAGAAATCAAACTTTACCTTAGGTTTGTATGTATAGGAAAAACAGTATAGCGTTCAGTATATTTGTAGCATCAAGTGACCACTGGGAGTCATGGAATGGGTTCCTCTCAAATGTGGGGGTATTTCTGTAGCACAATTCCATTTTAAAAACACCTTCACAGGTCTTTGTTATGGTCTGAATTGTGTCTACTGCAAATTGTTATGTTGAAGTCCTTGCCTCTAGTACTCTAAAATGAGAATGAGATGATATTTAAAGATGGGATCTTTAAACTCAAAGGAGTCTGGAGATTGGGAAGATGGGGGAACCATCCCAGAAGCCGATGTCACTCTTCCACGAACTACGCATTTAATGCATGAGTTCTTCTGGGGGAAACTGCAATAGGTAAATTCCAAGGTGGTTATCCATGATCTGGTTTTTCCCCTCCATAACAAAGTTTATATCAATTGATTGCTAATGTTTTAATAATGTTTCCCCCTCAACTGTATTTCTATATTCTTCTAATAAAAAAAAATAAAGAGGTGATTATTAAAATGAGATCATTAGAGTGGTTCTTTCTTTCCTTTATTTATTTATGCATTTATTTTCTGAGATAAAATCTCTCTAAGTTGCCCAGGATGGCCTCAAGCTAGCAATCCTCCTGCCTCAGCCTCCCAAGTTGCTGGAGTTACAGGCATACACTAAGATAGTTCTTAATATAATACAAACTGTGTTCTTATAAGAGGAGATTAGGACACATACAGAGGAACAACTGTGTGAGGACAATGACTATCTACAAAATCAAGGAGAGAGATTTAGAGAGAAATGGATCCTGCCAACATCTGGATCCCAATTCTAACCTCCAGAATTGGAAGACCACACATTTCTGCTGTCTAAGCCACTCTGTCTGCAGTATTTTGTCATTGCAGCTCTTGCAAACTAATACAGCCTTAAATAAGAGGAATGGATTGCAGTAGGGGCAATAACTCATTACCCTAGATCTTTTCAGCCCATTTCCTTTGGAAAATTCCAAAGATCAAAAAAGTGGCCATGTGCTATGGAAATATGTCTTCTGGCAACTCTGTCCTTACAAAGACACTTTCAATAATGGGCCTTGGCACAGAGGTAACCAGCATCCTGCCCTGGGGTGGGTCACCATTGTGTCCCTCTGTGGGCAGCCGCAGAAAGCCAAAACTGCACTGCTGTCCAAGGGAGTGCCATCTGGGAAGAAGTTTCTAAAGAAAACAGGGAGTTCTGCTTCCTGGACTTGCCATTCTGATCCAGTTTAATTGTTCACATTCATAAGAAAATAAAGTCTTCTTTCTTTGATATCATATCTGCCTAGAGCCCACTGTAATGTTAGGTAATTGCAATAATATTTATTTTAGACAGCTTGTCTCTTTCACCAGTTCTTGCTGATTACACTTAGATGCTGGATATAATAATGTTAGAGGGTTAGAACTTTTGTTCTTTAAAGACTTCAATTCCAGGACTTCAAAATTGCTAACTTTATCATTTGTTATTCATATGTGTTAATCAAATTATTCAAATGCTTTAATTTCTTCTTATAAGTACATTCATTTAGAAAACACTTCATATCATCACTAAGCTAATTATTTAACAAAAAAATAAAGACTTCTTTCATTTTCTGTTTTCTCGTCTCTTCTTTCAACATCGAGGTCATGTTTCTCATCTGCAACTTCAGTGTGAGCTAACTCCACATTTCTGCAATTCATACATCGAGGGCATTTCGTTTTGGTCCAATGTTATCCCCTTGGGAAGAGAAAGTTATATTTATGTGCTCCTAATAAATGCAAGACTTTGTTCTGCTGATCTTTTCTTTCCTCTCACCCCCTAGGGGCGGTTAGAAATCTGCGCAATCCTTGTTTAAAAATAAATAAAGAATGAAAGACAATATGGTACAGTTGGTCTCTGTCGATTACTTACGGAGTCTGGTGACTGTGAAAATCCTGATCAAAGGCAATGGAACAGAGAAGCCAAGACTGTGGGGTTAGCAGCTCAAGGGCTACTGGATTTAGGAAATAGTGACTGGGCTTTGCTTGTAAATTCTAGGATTTTCTTATACCTTCTTATTTCCCCTATGTTCTTCTATCTTCTCTGCTGCTTTGTCTTTATATCTCTCCCTGTTTTTCCTGCATTTCATTTTCTCCTTTCTTTTCTGCAAAGAACCTATTAGATTGAACCATAGATCAAAACCGGTCAAATATCAGCAATTCCATAGAACCAAAAATCCTAATATAACCAACAAGATTTGAGATTTAGAGTCTTTGTTTTTATATATCAAGGAAAAGGAATATCAGCAAAATATCTTTTAAAATAGAGAATTTTCTGAGAAGGAGAGAGAGAGAGAGAGAGAAACATGTTTTAGGACTAAGAGCCACAGCACTTTAAGCCAGACCTGAGATGGAATCCCAGTTATAGAACCTGTTCTTTGCAAGTCCGTGGTCAAGTAATTTTATGTCCCCGAGCCTCAGTTTCTTCATCTATAGATGGAATCAGATACCTGTCTTGCAGGACTCTTCTGAGGACTAAATTGGAATAACTATGAAAAGGCATGCCACCTTAGAACATGATGCATTGTGGTCACATGACACACATATGTGTCTGTTTTATAGTGCGCTTAGATGTTTGGATGATTAATAAAAACAAAATTAATTAAAAAAGCATTATTTACCAAACATTGACTTTTTGACCAATTTATTATACGGTGATTCAAAAGGAATGGAACACATTGAAAAAAAATTATCACTCAATGACTAGGAAACCTGTGGGAGACACCAACTTGAAACTGCTCTTCCTTTTCATGTGTTTTGAGAAAGCTGTGTCAGCCGGCCCCAAGAAATCAACAGAGAGCTGGCAGAGAGCTTTGTGTTCTTCCGACCATGGTCCAGCTCATATTCCACATGCTGTAGAAGAAACCTTCTTGCATCCTCTACAGGCCCTGACAGAGGCAGGTGAGGTGCTCCAGTGGCTGTTTGCTGACTCTTGTGGAAGGTGAAATTGACTTTGCATGCTGTTTCAAGTTCAGTGATGAGCCAAGTTCACGTAAATGAAAAAACTACTTTCCACGGGATCCTACTTGAATCCCAAGTAGCAACTGAACATGAAAGGAATTGCCTAATTTGTGCTGAATCACACAGGCGAGGATTTGGGAAGAGAGAGAGAGAGAGAGACAGACAGACAGACAGAGGGAAGCAGTGTCAGGAGTCACAGATCAGTTTATTCGGAAGGGTTTCCCCACAGCTCCGAAAAGTCTTTGGAAGCTAAAATATCTAGCAGGATGAAGTTTCCTCTCACTTCTATTTTCCCATTTCCCAGTCTTAGAAATTCTTTCAAGCATTTGTTCCAGGGCACTAGGGAGAGAGTTATGCTTAAATATTGACTTAACCCTGCAGTCAGAGGTCCCCAGGTCTCCAGGTTATCATACCATTGTCGTTACGTGGGGATGTATAGAGAATGTCATGGTCCTGAGGAGATGAAGGAATGCGACTTGGCTGCCATCTCCAACATCAAAAGCATGCGCTGCAGAATGTGGGATGCATTGACATGAGAGGTTTGTGTTTGTCCCGTTGTACAAATTATTGGGATTGCTTCTCTACCTTTGGATCTGACTATAGGTTGATCATTAAGAAATGTGCTTTTAAAATGTTTCATTAACCACCTCTCAGGATCTCAGTCTTCAGACTCTGACATGCTGTGGTGGGTGTTGATAGCTTTGATGTTTGTAAATCACTCATGGAAATTGGGAACATTCACCCTAGGCTGACTCATGAGCGCTGCCTGAGTCTCCCTCACACTGTGATCTGAACCAATCTGACAGTCAGACCTTTGCTCCTGGGGAATTTAATCAAAGATGTTTCACCCTTGCTGGTGCAGAGTTCCCTAGAGCAGCAGGTTATGAGTTCCCTGACCCTCCTCTGGCTTCTCAGGACATGGATGCATGGATGGTCTTCTCAGGACTGACTGGGAGCACACATCACCACCAGCAATGTGGCAACATTTCCTCCAGTTGGATATGGAGACCTGATTCCTTAAAAGAGACTAAAATCATTAGCTCTGATAAATTGGGAAACAATCAGAAAAGAATACAGCATGTCACATTTTAGCCCATAAAACACCAAAAGCTAGGGATGAAGAAATGACCAAGCCAGGGTCATTCCCCTCTGTTGGATGATCCAGCTAAGCCCGGAGGAAACTCCAGAAAACACAGGTGCTTTACTGGCTTTGACAAGGGCCCAAGCACCTTCCAGCAGAAGCCTGCCTGCTATCTCACTGCCTTGCTCACACCACACCCCTGGAGACCTCTGGGAGCCAGCTCTCAGAAGGGCTCCAGCTGTACGGGAGGACATCAATGCATGGTCCTTCCACTGTTTGGTCACTTGTGCTCTCTTAATTGCTTTTAACTTTGCAGCCAGCACCAAACTCTCCTACAAGAGGGCACTGCCTTGCAAGCTGACAGTGCTCAGAGATGGGAAAAAATGTCAAAACTCAGCAAATCGCCTGAGCTCATCACTGGAAGCAATATACGTTGTCCAATTAAAAGGTCTACAAAAGCTTGGCTTCTTGGAGCAAACCTGTAACACAAACAGAAAAGCTGGGCGGCCCGGCCTGGCTTGCCACCTCATTGCTCTCCTGAGCTCTCCCAAGCTTTCTTTCTCTTTTGTCTCTGGCTAAGTAATTCTTTGTCCTGTTTCCGGTGCCACCACTGTTGTGACTGCCCTTTTGTTGTGGGTGCCCTTTGTGTGACCTGCATCTTGCCCAGGGGAGGGCCTTGGGCTGGATCCGTGGATTCAAAGCGCTAAGGCTGCTGAAGTAAGATTGTCTGACCACAATCCACCTGGCATCCATCAAAGGCAAACAATCAAGCTGTGCTTATCACCGAGCAGCCTGGCGTAGCCAAACTGTAAATTAGAAACATAACGGCCTCCTTCTCTGCATCCCGGTGCCCAGGCAAGGCCCTGGTACCTTGGTCTTAACTACCAACGTGCAGTTAGCTATTGTCTGCCATGGCTGCAGCTTGGGTGTGAACTTGGTTTTATTTTGTCCTTTTAAACTTAGAATACACACATAAGACTGGAAACAAAAGACCCAAATACATAAGCAATGGTTGCCTTTGCCTGGTGACTACCAATACTTTTTCCTCCTCTTTGGTTTTGTATCATTCAAGGTTTATATGAGGACGACTTTATAATTTCCAGGATTTAAAAAGCACATGCAATTATTTTATTTTTAAAATTCTGAATCAAAAATCCTAACTGGGGGCTGGAGCGGTGGCTCGGTGGTTACGGCGCTTGCCTGGCATGCGCAAATACACAGGTTCAAACCCCAGCACCCACGTACACAACTAAGTGTTGGAGCAACGAAAACATGTGAAAAGCTCTATAAAAAATTGATTATCTCTGTCTCTCTGTCTCTCTCTCTCTTTCTCTCACTGTCCTTCTCTCTTTTAAAAAAAAAATCCTAACTAATGTGTAAAGGAAGGGAGGTAGAAGAGGAGGAGAGCTTAAAGAGTAGGCGAATTCTGACCCTCAGGGCAGAGTTCCCCAGAGGAAGTCCCAGCCAAGTTGCAGCCCAGCAAATGCCACAGCCATCTCCAGCACCTCTGCATGCTGCAGGCGGCCTGCTTGGTAGAGCTGGCCAACTTGAACCTTCCTGCTGATCTTGTAGGATTTCAAACCAACCAGTGATGTTAGTAGAATGTTTTTCCCTAGCTGCCTCCCTCCAAACCAACGTCAGCCTTGCCTGAGGGCACAGCAGTCTTGGGACTCTGGAGTGAGAGCTGTGGGGCTTGTCAGTTATTTTTGGATACCCGCTTTGACTCTTCCTACTGTTTCCAAGTAGTCTCCCTGAGGGTGAGCTGGAATGAAGGTGGCTTAACACCTTGCTCTATGTCAGAAACTGCAGTTCTTTTTTTGGTACTACAGATTGAATCCAGGGGTGCTTAACCACTGAGTTATATCCCCAGCCCCCCTTTTTTAAATTTTTTATTTTGGGATAGTCTCACTAAGTTGCTTAGGGTCTCACTAAGTTATCCATGCCGGCCTCAGACTTGTGATCCTCCTGCCTCAGCCTCCTGAGTTGCTGGGTTTATGTGGGTGCTCCACCATGCCTGGCCACACTGCAGCTCTTTATCAACACTTTGTTGATAAAGCTCTTTGTCCATTAGACAAAAACAATCAGATTACTCCCATTTATAAGTCCTCAGCTACACAGAATCTGGTAGAGTTCACCAAACAGCAAGGTTGTTTTGGGAATTGTGTAGACAGAGCACTAATCAAAATATCAGTTACTTCTGTTACTTTGTATGTATGTGTGTGGTGCTAGGGATGGAACTCAGGGCCTTGTGCATGCTAGGCAAGCACTCTACCACTGAGTTACATCCCCAACCCTCATCAATCACTCCTGCAGGCCAATAGGCCAGCCATACTGACTGTGTGTGCAAAGTGTATTTGGATAATGGTAACATTCGAAAACTGTTTGTAATCTGATTGACTCAGCACTTGAATTGTAAATGGAGACAGAAAAGCTCTCCCAAGACACCCCGATCCTTTGATGTACAGAAAGATAAATGGAAGCCCCATTCAAAACATGTTTTTTTATCCAAAGGATGATTTTTAAATTATTTTAGAACTTATTTCAGATAATTTATTCTATAGAATTTGAGGATGTTAATTCTGAGCTCTGAGAAAGCAGATCTTTCTTGTCTGCTTGCTGCTAAAATGGTTCTGCCAAAAGTTTTGCATACAGATACATTGCAAAGAGATGACAGCGATACAAGTCCCGAAGCCAAGAATCACTGGGGGAGATGCAAATCCACAGGCCTTTCAGCTGTGAGGCAGCATCCTCAAATGCTGAAGTCATCTCACAGTCACTGGGGGCCCTTAGATCTGCATGTCGATATGTGAAATTGGAGGCTAATACGCAGATATTGATTTTTCTAAGGGTGAGTATCAATATTGACAGTCCCAGGAGGTGGCAACTGATTGCAGCAAAACCAAAGTCGAGATAGTGACTACCAAGGTCACAGTTGAGCTGTTACCCCAAGCTTCACAGTACAGGTCAACTTCTCTGTCTCTAAATAATGCCAGGTTATTTAGATGATAAGTGAATATTCCAATTGGTCATCTGGGCATTTCCAGCCTCTGTGGTTTAATATATAAATTACATGGAACTCCAGATAATTGAGTACATATCTTCTACACATACGCTCAGATGTGGGGCCAGAGGGACTTCTTCAAATGAATTGTTCAGAACTACCTCTTATGAGATTGTTTAGGCTTCCACAGTGGTCTGTGCCCCTGAGAACATTGCCCTCTTGCTGGGAGAAGATCCCTTTTCTCAGGTATGAAGGGGTAGGTTACAAAGCTCAGAACACCTGGAGTCAAGATCAAGTATGTTCACATTAAGAAACAGCAGTGAGTCCCAACCCTGGTTGTGCCTGAGAATCCCACCTTGTAGAGATTCTAACAGGACTAGAGATGCCAGGGTGCGACACCTGTATTTACTCAAAGTGCCCCCCAGGATTTTAATGTGCAAACTGGTGTTGAGAACCATGGATCTATAAGCTCCTCCACCTCCCTTTCCTTTTCATTCCTGCCCCTCCCCCAGGTATAGCCCATCACCTAGTTTCCTATTTGTATTGCCTGTTTTTTAAGCCTCTACATCTTTGCTCACACTGATTATTCTATAAGGAATTTCTTTTCCATATGCGCACACCACATATTCTTCCTTCAAGCCACAAGTCATTGCCTCCTGTCCCTATGTGTACAACATTCTCTGACTAGGTCCCCTCTTGAATCACATTGGAATTTTTCCTCTTCTACATTCACCCCCCAAAAAGTAATTTGTCACAACAGGGCAACTGAAAGTCCTTAGTTCTGTTTTCTTTGGTAGGTGGTGATCTTTCTGAGGTGAGAAATCCTGCCTTATTCCCTGGGGTGTTAAAGTGTGCCTTCATGGCTTAGTTGTGAAAATCACAGTAACCACTCCACAAATATCTGTTGCAATGATGGACCAAAGACAACGTTCATGTTGGGGACCTTTCAGAAATCAGGGAAGACCTGGATCATTTCTATACTTGGGGGATGTTGTGATTTTTTTTTTAAGAGAGAAGGACAGAGAGAGAGAGAGAGAGTGAGAGAGAGAGAGAATCAATTTTTATTGATTGGCTTTCATTGCTCTGACACTTAGTTGTGTATGTGGGTGCTGGGGTTTGAACCCATGTACTTGTAACCAGCGAGCCACCGCTCTAGTCCCAACGTTGTGATATTTAAAATGAAAAATAAAATAATTTTAATTTTTTTCCTTAGAGAGAGAGCAAGAGAGAGAGAGAGAGAGAGAATCAATTTTATTTAGTTTTTCATGTGGCTTTCATTGCTCCGACACTTCATTGTATATGTGGTGCTGGGATTCGAACCTACATCCTTGAATATGCCAGGGAAAAGCCATAACTACTGAACCACCCGCTGCTCTAGCACCACAACTTTAATTTGAGTGCAGTGTGCAAGCAATACCTGGGCCAAATATCTACCTTTGGTGCCTCTTCCAATGATGTTCTCTTTGGATGTTGGGATAACTCATGTCAGTTCAGCCCTGTGCGCGCACCACTTTATTGGCAAGGATTCAGCATAGTTCTTGGTAGGGGAAGATTCAAGTTTTGCTTTATGGAACTTCCTGGAAAATTTTTAAAAAAATAGTTTTGATCCACATTTGGTTAAATTGTTGGATACTAAAGACTATAGAGGGGCTGGAGCGGTAGCTCAGAGGTAGAGTGCTTGCCTGGCATGTGTGAGGACCCAGGTTCGAACCCCAGCACCATGTACACAACTATGTGTCAGAAAAACAAAAACCAGATGAAAATCTAAATAAAGTTGATTCTCTCTCTCACTCTCTCTCTCAAAAAAAAAAATAAATAAAAAAGACTTTAGAGTCTTGATTTTACATCCTGGGAATTAAGACTTCAAATATGAATTTTAGGGAAATATAATTGAGCACCTAAAAGGTGCTCTTAAAAAAGGTGCTTTCTTAGTTTCAAATAAATTTATAAATGGACCCCGGAAGACTGTGATGGTATTAGATGAATGCCTGGAGCCTGGAAATCACTCTCTGAGCCTTGGCTGCTTGTTATTGCCCACTTCACAGGACAACACAACAGCACTTGAAAAATGCTTAGCACAGAGTGAGCGCTCCATCACTGCTGGCTGCTAGGATCGTTATTAACTGGAAGCATTTTCGCACGAATAAAGACAAGCTGTTGAGAGAAATCACAATGTTTTACAAATAGAAAATAATATTTTTCTTACCCCTTACCCTCAAAATGTGATGATGACTTTGAAAATTCCAAAGGCTCAATTAAGAACACAGTAAATTGGGAGCCGCAACTCAGGGGTAATGCTCACAAGATTACTTTAATGAACTAAAGTGTTTTTTGTTGTTGTTGTTGTTGTTGTTTTTCATTACCTAATTGTCTGGCACAACCTCAAGTCCTGTTTTTAACCCCTTCATGGCAGGCCATACACATCACCAGAAAGCGTGACACACGAATGCAAAATGCTTAAGCTTTCAGGGCGAGTCTGGAGACCTCCACCCACATCGAGAGACTAATAATTGTAATAAGAAAGATAAATGTCTTTTATGAATAATTCAGCCTATCGTTAGAAATCAGAAACCTGAGAGCCCCGCTACGTGGAGAGTAAACAGAAGCCTGCCTTTAATGGGCTCCAGCATTGAAAACAAGGAGGACCTTGCCAATTGTCACTTAGTAAGCTTCCAACATGCTTCTCAATCAAAAGAAACTCCCTGGAAATGAGGTCACCCATTTGAGTCAAGTTCAAGATGAAGAGATACATACATCCATGCTCTGGTTTAACAACTGATTAAAGTTGATTCTTTGTCATCCTGAACAATATAATTAACCTCTTTATAAGTACGCATGTGACATTTTAAAGCAACACACACATATTTTATCCCTAAACCAGGCATCTCTGACCAACTTATATGCATGGATTGCTTCTTCCATTCTCTACACCCCGAATTTTTCACTGAATCTCTCTTTATTAAAATGTCCTAACAGATCTTCGATTTCTAATATTGCCAGCCCACCTACTACCTACTGTGTGTTAACAAAAGGAAATGATGGTGGTCTTCGGAAGAGTTTGTACATATGACATTCTGCCCTAACTGTAAAAAAACTCTCCTCTTTGTCACCAAACTAAAAGCAGTGATTCGAATGATAGAAATTTTCATTCGAGTAGGTGGGAAGGATTCTGTCAAGGTAACAGTACAATGTAGAGGTTTCTAACTACTAAAAAGAAGGGGATTTATGCCTGGTGTGGTGGTGCCTGCCTATAATCCCTGCGGCTCAGGAGGCTGAGGCAGGAGGATGGCAAGTGCAAAGCCAGCCTCAGCAACTTTGGTAGCCTCTGAGTAACTTAGTGAGCCCTTGCCTCAAAATTAAAAATAGTAAGCACCCATGTTCAATCCCTGGTACAAAAAAAGTGTGAGTGTGTGTCGGGGGGACTTGTGGCAGAGACAAAGCTATGTGCTCTCCATCCAAGCCCTTTTCATGCTCTTGCTGGGTACACAGCTAACCTACTTTTCCCTATCTCCCTCTGCAGGTCGAAGGCCTTGTGATTGAATTCTGAATGAGTAACTGGAATGCGAGACACTTCCAGGTCAACCCCTAAATCCCCCAGGGACCTTCTTTACTCTTTCTTGCACCTGCCACCTGGATAATACACAAATCTGGGACCACAATACTCAGAACATCCTCAAGGGACAAACATTGAACCTGAGTCTGGAAGGAATCTGGGGCCTGAGTAACTGCAGAGAACAGATGCCACCCACACAGTTTAATGACCATGTTACTCTGTGACATGAATGAGAAATATAGTATTATTTTGTTAACCCACTGAGATTTAGAAGCTACATTTATTTATCTTGAATCTATCAGTTAATAAATGAGAATTATAGATAGTTGTTGTTTTGGACTAAGTTCCTGCACTTGGCCCCAATAGATCAGACTAAAATTCAAAATGAAGTCATTTATGCTAAAGTTCCACATCACCAAGCCAGAATTTAATTTCTTTTCTGAATTTCCAAGAAAACAGGAGAAATAGGGAGTAACCCGACTGATAATGAAATTTCTTCCATATTAGTGTACCAACCTTTTTTTTTTTTTTTTTAAGAAAGAAAGGGACAGGGAGAGAGAGAAAGAGAGACTCAATTTTTATTTAGCTTTTCATGTGGCCTTCATTGCTCTGACACTTAGTTGTACACATGGTGCTGGGATTTGAACCTGGATCCTCATGCATCCCAGGCAAGCACTGTAACCACTTAGCCACCGCTCCAGCCCTGTATTAATCCTTAACAGAAAAAAAACAACGTGAAGGACACTGATGTTAACCAATCAGTTATTTTTGTTTCCCTGTCTCCACCTTGCAAGGAAAGTAACTTTGAAATGACCCGTGTGTTTCTGTAGCCTTTCTTTGTGCATAAAACCAACTCCCTTCGCTCAGTCCTTCGGAACCCTTATTCTGTTTTACAAATGAAGTGCTGCCTGATTCTAGAATCACAAACAAAGCCAATTAAGATTTTTACACTGAAGTTGTTAGAATTTTGTGTTTTAACAAGGCACTCACTGATTTTCTCTATACAAATTATACAAGAATCAATTTATTTCTTTGCTTTTTAATTCATTCAACAAGTATTATCTCAAATCCACTATGAAAGAGTTACTGTTCTAGGGTTGAGCTCCCAAAGCAATCAAATAGATTATAGTAATCAAGAGCCTAGACTTGGAAATCAAACCAGGGGTGTGGATCCTTGTTCTTGCACTTACCAACCATGTGACTTTAAGCATATCATTAAACTTCTTTGTGCTTTAGCCTTCTCACCTATAAAAGGGGGGTAATACTACCAACTCATTAGGTTATTATCCTGAGTACTAAATAAACTAATCAATGCACATAAAATATTCTTTATCTGATATAGATCTGAAAAGTTGATAACATTCTAAAGTCAGGGTAAATCTCTGATTAAATTAAAGGTAAAATGAAAATTTTTTATTTTCATTTTAATTGCCACTTAAGATTCATACATATGAAGAATTAATTTTCACGTATGAACCATATAATAATCAAATTAGGACAATTAGCATTATCAATCACCTTAAATATTCATCATCTCCGTGTGTAAGAACATTCAAAATTCCTCTCTTCTAGCTATTTTGAAATTCTCAATGCATTATTGTTGACTATATTTACTCCATTGCAATAAACACCAGAACTCACTTTCTTCACTGTGACATCATACCTGTTGATGATGCTCTTCCATACTTCCCCAAAATAGACTATTATTAATAGTCACACTGATAAGTACATCTGGCTGATGTAGCCTTGAAGCACAAATCCAGTGCTGTCTCTGAAAGGAGCAGGAGGAATGTGACTCACAACATTTGCCCCTGAGAGTGAATGCTGGGAAATCTCATTTGAGTTGAGGAAAAGTTTAAAATTACTAGTGAATTTATTTGTACATTTGGAAGAAGAAGAGAGAAATAAAATGACAGCTATAGGAGGTCTTCCTTGCTTCAGATAGCCTTAATCACATGTTTTCTTGGCGTTCTGTGGCTTTTCCAGTGCGATGGGTCCTTAAATAAATGTTTTTCTCTCCACTTTTTCAAAGTCCAGTAATGCGAAGATGTATGTTTATTTAGTATTTTCCTATTTGTTTTCATATCCCAAAAAAAAAAAAGGCTAGTGGATGGGCAGTTCCTTGAGAAGATTCTGTTTACCCTGTCCTGCCAGAGAGTTAAGAATCTTTTGTAAAAATCATAAATCTGCCATTTGAGAGGAAGGATGAGATAGATGGGCCAGCATTCAGAGACGACCTTAACCTATAGTAAAAGGAAAACAATACAAACCAAAATGAAACTCTGATCAGTTGCCATTGAAAGACTCCAGGTGCAGAAAAAGTTTTTATGCAGTCTTCCTGGGCTTGTTGTCTGGGATTTCAATTATCGATTGCTAATAAACATAAACTTTTCATGGTGCAAACTGGAAAAATTGGAGATTGTGCTAAAACACAAGGCTGCTGACTTGTTTTGGGAAAGAAGTAAAATTCAAAGCAGGTCACAAATAATCCGTCCCCACCTATTAGCAATACCCATGAGTCGTACCAAAGAGGAGAGTTTGAGGGGTAAAAAATTCAGTGCATTAAAAATGGGAAGGCAGCAACTCTCCACAAAAGCCAAGCAGGTACCTTAATCTCTTTCTATTACAAGCTGAAAGGACGGCATTGTCCCAGACACCAAAAAAGGTCAGCATGAACTTTCAAACCTCCATTTTATTTGTTCAGCGGTTTGCATAGGACAGAGTAATTTGTGAGAAAGAAAAATAATTTTGTGATTACAACTTCAGAAAGTTGGAAGATAGGAGCCGCCTCTTCTTGGCACTGCCCTGATGTGATCCTATGGGTCAGCAACTTTCTTCGTTCTCAGGAACAGTATGCAAAAAGGCTTGGGAACCAACTACTCCTGTGGGATTTAGGTCCTTCAATTTCTGGAAAGATTTTTTGGGTATCCTTGGGTAAGGTGGAGTAATCATATTTTCTTCTCAATGCTCTTTCACATTAATTAGCGTGTTTTCTCCTTTTTTTTTTTTTCTTTTTCTTCTTCTGGTGGTACTGGGGATTGAACCCAGGGCCTTGGGCATTCTAGGCTAATGCTCTACCCCTGAGCTACATCCCCATCCCTTTTCTTTTTATTTTGAGATAGGGTCTCTCTAAGTTGCCCAGGCTGGCCTTGAACTTGTGATTCTCCTGACTCAGACTTCCGAGTAGCTGGGATCATAGGCCAATATCTCTGTGCCTAGCCCTGTTGTTTTTTATTTTTGAAGGAAAAAGCAACCTGTCAACCACTTGGCATCAGAAAACCTGCCAAATCATTTAACTCCTTACAAGTGATTAGTTTTGAAACCAGTTTCAAGCTTAGATTAAATCCAGGATTTCTTGAGCAGGCCCAGGACCCCACAGGAGAAAGGAGGTAAATCTGTTTTCACTTCATTCCCTCCATCAGGATTATGAATCTTTGAGGAGTTTAGGACTGAAGAATACCTCAGGAAGCTAACAGCAAAGGAAGCAGGTGTGGAAATGGTTCTTCCTCAACATGACTACATAGCCCTACTTGTGGCTGTTACAGAATTTCAACCTCAAATTAGGAACTCTTTTATGATTATATCAACTCAATTTAATCTTCACAGTAATCTAGGAGGCCGAATAATCCCATATTACAGATAAGGCAACTGAGGCCTGGAGAGCTTGGGTAACTTACCCAAGGCCACATAGCTAGTAAGTGGCAAAGTTGGATTCAAACCTAGAGAGCAGGACCTCAGAATCAATGGACTTAAATCCTTACTATACAACCTCTCCTAAAATCTGTGATATTTAATGGAAAGAATGAATCTCTGATGTTGGAAATGCAGGTGAATTGGTAGGGAGGTTGATAGCTGGCTGAGTCTTCCTAGTACTCTTCCCATTATAGTTTGCAGGAGTCCATCAGTTCCTGTAAGATCCCTCCTGGTGACATCCACAGGACTGCTGAGTTTCAAGTAGTTTTTGCTATGTCTCACTGTGCACTTCCCCAGGATATCATTATCCTGGCAGATCAAGTACCACAAGAGGAAGCCACTCTCAATCCTTCCAACCAAATAAGCATATTCACTTTTCCCAAGATCCCTGATTATGTGCCTGAATAGAAAATTTGGTTTCTGATGAATAAGCTTCCTTGCCTTTATGTTTCTACAGAAAGCATTCGTGCTAATAATAAGACGCTTAATAATGAGATGTCTATCAAAAGAAGGGAAATCGCAATGGGGTAACAATGATGTTGGACTATGTTTAAACGCCACACTTACAGTGTTCACCTGAAAGAGTCATGCCTAAAACACTGGTATTTGCAAAAGGCGTTTCAAAGTGGAGGCTATTTTTTTTTGTTTTTGGGGTGTTTTTTTCCTTTCCTATTTTGTTGATCATTCTAGGGTGCTTTTCCACTTTTAGGTCCTGAATCTGGAAGTAGCCAAACATCAGGCTGTCAGAGTTTGGCAGAGTGACATCACTGCCAAGTTCAGGACAAATCTCTTTCTCCCTCTGTTACATAAGAACCTTCATCCCCGCATTTAGAACGTGACATGTGCCAAACTGCCCAATTACCCCTTGCCTGTCATTAAAGTGCGCAGCTAACCATGGGGTTGGAGAATATATCATCCCAACTGTCCAAACACAAACCCAAGTGTATTCAAGAGTCCCAGAGCAGATCAGGGTAGAGGACTAAAATGATTCAAATTGGCCAAGATTCAAAACGTCATTCAACATCAGGCACAAAAAAGCTTGTGCCTCTGAAACTAGATGGATACCCATAAACGCATAGAGGCTTGAGTTCTATGGTTTCGAGGCTTCTGGAGGGGGCAGCAGTCAAGGTTCTGTTTTGGAAGAAGCCTGGTGAGAGGTGTGCCAAAGCCAATTACCATTCCCTTCCTGCTCTCCTTCACGAAAGTCCATTCCATGCCAATCAACTCAGGGAGATTGGCAGGGCAGGATGAGGATACTGGTGGGAGCATCTGGTTATTAAAAAACAAAAACAAACCAGAAATAGAAATTTTGACTTTTCACTAGGGAAGTAAAATATAGAACCACTGTGATGTATAACCCAGTCTTCCTGGTCATGCTAGGGTAAAAATATGCTACAGGAGTAAGCAACTGGCAATTTGCAGTGGCTGAACCCAATACAGACCATGTCTCGTCTACTGTGGTTTGTGCTTATGTGATGGAAACTTAATTCTCAGTGCAACCGTGTTGAGAGGTGGGACCTTGAAGAGAGGACTAGGTCATAAGGCCCCTGCCTTCCAGTGTTCTTAATGCTGTTATTGCAGGAGGAGGTCGCTACCAGAGGAGTGCGGTCCTGATAAGAGGATCATTTGGCCCCCTCTTGCTCTCCTGAACTTTCATGCCTTCTTGCCTTTCATCCTTCTGCCATGGGATGACAGCATGAAGGCCCTCATCAGCTGCTGCACCTTGATATTGGCCTTCCCAGCCTCCAGAACTAGAAGAAATAAGTAGTTTTTCTTTATAAATTATTCTGTAGTATCCTATTGTGGCTACACAAAAGGAACTAAGACTCCCTGTTCACCACAGACCTGTGGGGAGGCTCCACTCAGAACAGTTCCTGGAGATCCAGGCTGATGGAACATCCACCCTCTCCAACCCCATGCAACAGATGCTACAGGGGAAGAAAGGCCAGGGGGTCTCAGAGTGGCAGCTACATGACTTGGCTGGAAGTGACATCATCATAGCTGCTCAATGTCCATTGACCAGAATTAGTCATGTGACTCTGCCCAACTCACAAGAGGGCCAGGGCAAGTCCTACTACCTACCACCAAGGACGACCACAGCCACCCTAATGAGGATCAGCATTAGAACTTTCGACTAAGTTTCTGCAGACCACAACTTTCATACACTGGCAGGCTTTTGGCTCAGCCAGCTGAAGAGTCCATCTAGGGGCTCTGAGGAAGGGGAAAGACCCTTGAGGGTGAGTTGCTCTCTACAGCCTAAAACTCTACCTCTGGTCTGATACCCCATCATTTAACAAGAGAAAAGATTCCCTTACTTAGTCTCAGATTCTAATTGATTCCTTTGCTCACCTTTTTGAAGTCTTCCAGACTGTAATGAATTTGAAAACATATTGAGTCTTCTGGACCCTTCCTGGAACAGGTTCCCTTGTCTTCTGGATAGGAAAAATAAATCCCTGGAGAAAGGACTCCAGAGAATTATTTTCTGATATGGCTCCCAATCTAGAATTCCTGCAAGCAGTCTGTGGTATCCAAACATCTTCAAACTACTAAGAACACACCTTGCCAAATGTGTGTGGCAAGTTTTAGAATGCATGCAGACACTATAATCTAAAAAACACAGATTCAACCAAAAAGAGGTACTGAATTCATTTTAGCATTCCATGTTTTCTCAATTAACAATTCCTCAAAACATTTTAACATAATTTAGGAGAGGTGTGAGGGGCATTGTTGGTCTTCCAGGATTTTTGTTTTGTTTGTTTTGTTTCAATAAAGATATACAGGAGTCCTCATACTCCCTGAGTAGGGTACTTGGAACTAGAATTAAAAAGGTCTACATCCACCAGTCCGGCTGCAGTCCTCTGTATTCGTGCATATATTTACATTTACCAGAAGCTTTGGTGTTGCCCTGGAGTATTCTTTTGTTCCAATTTTAATAATTCCCTTTAGCATTTCTTATGGGGCTGGGCTAGTGCCGAGGAACCTCCTGGTTTTCTTATTTTTGAAGGACAAGCATAAGACTTTTTGGAATTCTTTCTTATTTTTGACGGACAGTTTTGCTGGATACTATGATTCGTGCAGACCTTTTTCAAAGGCTTCCTCAGACCTTTTCGGTGGAATTTCTGAACAAATAAAAGCAATAGGCAAACATTTCAGTGGTTGCATCTGAAGATGATATTTGTCTTGTGGGAGGATTGTCCACCGAGGTGGGGTAGACGGGAGGGGTGCAGCATTTTGAGAACAACAGCCATATAAACTCCGTATAAACAAAACTCCTGCTGGCAAGTGGGTACAAGTGACATTGATCTAGGGGCATCTTGAAAACCACTAAATCAACCATTGTAGAGTTGCAATAGAGGGGATTACACATACACACAAACCCTCCAGGGTTCATGGTGATGACTAAATATCTATCGTTATCCATTTCAAGTCAGAAATAATCCATCCAAAGCAATAAGTACAGTAAGGAGCAGCCGGAGGCCAAGAACATGGCAACGTCACAGTCCAGGATTTTCTGTCGTGTTAACACAGAAGATAACTCCAACTATCTGGCCACTCCATGTGTGGGGAGCCAGTGGCACAGAGTGGGAAATCAAGGCAACCTCCTCAAGTCCAGTTCATTCATATTTTTAAAGGGCACTGCCCCGCTTTTTAAGTGGATCTCCTGGGAGGGCTGAGGGAGGAGTTTCTGGGCCTGAATACAGAGCTACCCATATCCACTGTCTATAGACCGCCCT